>CM053788.1:175976230-176166230 GCA_028749045.1 Cupressus sempervirens | reverse complement strand
TAGGCACCAAACATCAACTTCCTTAAATTGCTAGGATGATTGTGCCCTATCGCAATATCTCAATGGTAAGAAATGGAAGATAATAGAGATGCCCAAATACTAATGTAAGCCATCATTCACATATTTGATTAACTACCTTCTCAAATTTGTCAAGGTGACATGAATTTGTGAACTCTTCCTTTGAGCATCATGATAATTTTGAGTTGCCGTCTTGTGTTGCAGTCATGTGAGTTTTCTTGTGTGATTACTTAGTGAAATGAATTTATTAAGATTGATTATAATAATATAATAATCATATCTTGTAATTTTTTATAATATTAAATATTAAGATATTTTATTATTAAGAATTAATTAAATGTCTTTTTTTAATTAAATGGACTTAATTAAAAAGTCAAATTACATATTTTATCAGAATAAATTAACTAATTATAATTCTTGCATTTAATATTGTGTTAAAAATATTAATTATATTCAAGTTATAAATGACACTTTTTGAATGTTGCGTGCCAATTAAATAGAAATTAATAATTAATTCTAAATTAAGAAGTTGTTGACTAATTTAACTAAAGAATTTGACTATTATTATATTTTATACGTTGAGTTCTAATTTTAGAAAACCTAGTGGTTTTTTTTTATATGAGAAGTTTTTGGGTTATTATTTTCTTTTACATCTATCATGTTTTGAAGAATTATTTTAGGTGCTATAATTTAAAGACTTGTTCCAAAGCTGGATTTTGGAGTTTTTCGCTTTTGGCCTTATTTGTTGTTCAATTCAATTGTGAATCACATGTAGGATTCATGTTGATCTTTCTTTCAAAAATATTATCAACATTGTGTTTGAACTATTTGACCAAATTTTTGTTGTCTATTGGTTTGTTATTTTGGTTGAGTTGGTTCTCCATAATTTTGCATAAAAATTATGGAAAAAATCAAATAAAAATAAACCTTAATGAGAAAATTAGAAAATTTTGTTTTGCAGGGTAGAAAACCATATTGATATTTCAATACAAGATTAATGTTTTCATATTTTTTTATGAAATTAATTATTTAATTATTAGTTGGTTGAGAGGGAAAAACCAATCACACTAAAGAATAGGAATTGTTAAAAAAAACATATATTAAAACTTATATATATATATATATATATATATATATATATATATATATATATATATATATTCAATTTAATCAACTTGGGTGGGGTTAAACCCCACCCACAATGACATTGCTAGATGTGTATGTAGTGACTACTACCAATGACAAGTTGCTGCATCAACAAGAATTGTTGCCAAATGGAGCAACCTGTACTGCAATAGTAGCTTCGTTGCTATCCTATGAGAGTGAGTTGTCAAAGGTAACCACTATTGCTTTTGAGGCAATGGGGAAGGCACAACCCTGCCCTAAAATAAAATATGTTTTTAATTAAAAAACTATAAATAATATGAAAAAATTATTAAATTTTTTAAAATCAAATAAATTTAATTTAATTACATTAAGTTTTATATTAAATTTTATAATAATAAAATTTTAAGTTTTATCTAATTAATAAATGTTAAATATTATTAATATGTTTTAGTATTAGATAAACTTAAATTCTTTAAATAGTGGTTTGTTTAAAATAGATATTAAATTTAGCTTTTAATATTTATTTAATTTGAAATATAGGAGAACTTTAAAAGATTAAAACTAATATAATAATATTTATAGAATTTAATATTTTCTATTACAAAGATTTTCACATATAGATAATGTATTAAATCTCAAGTTAGTAAACATGAGAGTATGTATGGAAATATTAAATGATATTTTATAGCCAAACTAAACCTTAAAAATAGATTGAACACTTTTCATTGAAGACTATATTATGATTGTAAATGTGTTTATTGTCTTCCTAGATGTTGGTTGTTGGGAGATTTATGTTGGCTTTAGGAATGGGACAACATAGGTCTGAAAATTCATTTCTATTTTGACTTGTGTTGTTGGTCACAATAATTGTACCTAACCATATTTTGACTATCATATTTTTCTACAACTTTATGATTTTTCTCTTTGTTTTTATGATGAGAATCTTCATAATCATGTTGAAGTCTCGATTGGATCTTGTATAATTTTGTTTATGATATTTTTTTCAAAAAAAAAAAAAATTGTGAAGGAGAGAGAAAGTGATGAAAATTAGAAGGAAAAAATTAAAATAAATAAAAAATGGAGAAAAGAGGGAAAATAAATTTAATAGGTGGCATGATTAAATGTAACTTGTGGCTAGAAGGTTTATTTAATGTGAGGCTTAATTTAGTGTAACTTGCTAAGCCAACTTGTGGCTTGAGGGTGTATTTAATGTAACTTGCTAGTGGTCGACTTATGGCTTGGTGTGGTATAAGTAGAGGGCCTTGTCTTGTCATTATTCATCATCCAACTTGGAGAAGAGGATGTGGAGGAGGAGAAAACTTTGAAGAGTTAGTAGTTGCAACTTGGAAAATAAGGAGATTACTTGGTGGGCTTGCAAGCACAAGTTGATATCTTCCTTGGAGGTTTCTACAATAATGTGGATTTGGACTAGCTAGAGTTGGGATTCGATCTTGAGGGATCTTGTAGAATTACTATTGTAATTTCTTATGTATTTGCCTATATGAAGTGCCTCTCCCATTTGACTTCTGTAAGTCATTTAGATCGATGCTGTTGGATACAATTGTTCAATTGTGTGTTGTCTTTGATGTCACACAAATGTCATATCAATCATCAGTCTGAGTCTACCCAGCTTAGTTGGTTAGCAAGGAAAAGGATAGAGTCTACCGAGCTCAGTTGGTTAGCAAGGCAAAGGACAGAGTCTACCAAGCTCAATTGGTCAGCAAGGTAAAGGACAGAGTTTATCGAGCTCAGAGGGTTAGTAAAAAAAGTAGACAGTTGTTACCGAGCTTTCAAGGAATTTAGTCGTTACCGAGCTCACTCAGTAACCAAAGGATTTTGTAGAAGTTGTAATGTTAACCAAGTCAAGACGGTTAACTTAGGAAATTTCTAGAAGTAGTATTTGCCGAGCAGGGTCGGCCAATAAAGGATTTCATTAATTTTTGAAATAATATCTATTTGTCTAAAGTAATATTTGTATTTGACTGATGTATGGTTTATTGGTAAATGTAACATGTGAATGAGCATACTTGATAATTTGAATGGTATAAATAAGAAGTCAATTTGCGAATTCTAAGTGTGAGTGATGGACTTGATGTGAGATGAAGACTGATTATTGTGGAAGCAAATTTTGAAGAATGATTATAGATCATTGAGGAACAAAAAAGCTATAATTGATCAAGCAGGATATAATGATGATGAACAAAGACCTATAATCAACAAAACTAGTTGCATCTTACTTCAGGTCAATTCATTACTACTTTCTAAAAATTGTAGCAGTGATTTCAAATCTCTTAACAGAGTTGGTTTAACAACCATTTTGTAAATCCTCTAACAAGGTGACAATTCAGTTGAATTGTTCTAAAGACCTCTAGCAAGGCCACTCCTAATAGGGTGATTAAATCCTCTAATAGGGTCACACCTAACAATGTGTATTGTAACCTTTAATGGGGTTGGCTCCTAACAAGGCTCACTTCAAAAGAGTGAAAAATTGGTAGCTAGTTACTTGGTGGTTTTTCCCATATTGGGTTTCCATGTTAAATCTGGTGTCTCTTGTGTTCATTTTATTTTACTTTTGCATGCATATTAATAATTATGAATGCTAGATAATCAGTAACTGGTTAATCTACCAAGTTACAACATTCTTACAGTGTTTACCGAGTATCAATAGTAAATAAGTATTAAAGACATCTAAGGAATCTGTGGATTATTTTTGTAGTAACTAATTCACCCCCCCTCTTAGTTACTCCATCTATAATTCCAAAAGATGCAACCTTGTTGATCTTTTTTTGTGATGGGTTGTGATTGTGACCATGAGTGGTCTACACCGTAGAGGTGATTTGATGTATGTTTCTGTATCAGTTGCTTTGATTATGCTTTTGTCTGATCTATGAGATTATGATATGATTTATGGTTCACTGAGGTTTGTGATAGTATTCACTAAGATCGATGTGGTATCATGAGGTTGTTCTGTGATTACCTTGAGATGTGTGTAGAGATTGCACTATGTACTATTAGTAGTGATTTTTCATGTTTATGACTGTGTTCACTTAATTGTTTTAAGTGCCCTTTTTTGTTGTGTTAACAACCATTTTAAAATGCTTTAGTAATTAAAAATTGACTGTCCATTTGGATTATTTGGTTATGTGCTACAGGAATTTACCTTGTTATATTTTGATCTGAGAGATATGTGTTACTTATGTTTTACATTTGAGAGGACCTGAGGGTCAGATGTTATACTTTGATTTTAGTATCATAGATTTTAGACTGCCATGCTATTCAATTGATAACTTTGCATAATGATGCCATTTTGAGATGACAGTGTGTTTTATGATGATGTTTGGTTATCTGGTATTTGGACATATCTCTAATTATGTTATGTGATGGATTTAATGCTATGGTTATTTACTTCATTCCTACGTTGTTATGCTTTATGCGAACGTGAGTGATGTAAATAGATTATTTTAATATAATTAAATAAATGGTTAAATTAGGTGATTTAATGCATTTATTACTTCAGCTATGTTATTATATGCAATGGCAATTGATCGTGTTGTTTAGTGTGGAGGATTTATATCCTTGGCAGTGGCACATGGAGTTAGTGATTCAGCCTTTCATATTTTACCAATGTCGTCCTTGTATGGTCGACATATCCTTATTTTAATTGTTTTATGAAACCTTTCAGTGATTATTAAATTCAAACTCATTTGCATTATGTGATTAGACTAGTGAGTGTGTTTGTGCATTTAGAGTTTCACATTGTCGCAAAAGTTGTTAGGAGATTTCTATCTTTTTGGGTTTTTGAGCTTTTTATTTGATTTATTTTTAATTTCTGGGAGCTTTGCCATGGATGAATTCCTATTTCTAGGAATAGTCTATTTTCATTTGGGTCAATTCGGAGTTTAACTAGGTTGGCTGGTTAAATGCCCTAATCAATTATTCACTCAAAAAGTGAATAAGTATCCAAAGAGGAATTTAATTCGTCACTTCTCATTTTTGAATTAGAAAGTTGGAGAGTAAAACCCAAAATCCTCTTCATGAGGATTTACTGTTTTGTTCGTTGTGGGAGCTACGGGCATGGGATCATGGCAAGGTTGGGCTCGTTGGATCCAGCTCAGGGAAACTTTGGATTGCCATGATTTTCAGCTACTTCTATGGGCTATTTATTTTATAGTTCAGATTCCTATTTTTTCCTTTTGGTTGTGAGGTAGGGCTTTCCTATTTTATTGTTTCTGCTCTGTTTTTGCTTCTATTTTTGGTAGCTGTTTGTTTGGAGGCTGAGAACTAGTGTTCCCATCTATTTCTGTATGCTAGTTCTACCCGGTTGGGTGGGTATGAACATTTTCCTACTTTTTTGGGATGAGGGTTTGAGATTTTGCACCGTTATGCTAGCTATTTTTGCATACGATGTCCGATTCCATTTATTTTTAGATTTTTGGGGGTTTTTGTACCCAAAGGTCAAATGGGTTTTGATTTTAAAAGTTTTACAAAATTTTGGGTTTTTACCTCATTTTGCATGCTGCCCTATTTTTTCATTGGGATGTGTACCAAACCCATTCTCTCGAACTTGTGTTTAGTTGAGTGATTTTGTACCTATTGTTATGGTTTTGTTTGGACCTTTGTTATTGTTTCATGGACACTAGGATTCATGAAGAATCCATACTGCCAAATTAAGGCTGTTGGAGTGGGTTAATGACTTTTGGTCTTGTTGCATCATTGGGATTTGTGTAGAATCCATACTCTTAGATTTAGGCTAGTTGAGTGATTTCATGATGTATGGTTTTATTGGCTTTGGGATTCATGTAGAATCTATCCTTACCGTATTGCTTTCAGTTGGGTGTTTTCTTTGCATTGTGTTCTCATCCTGTCCTTGTGTTATGATCTTCGTGATGGTGGTGTACCACACACGAGTACATGCACGTACATTTATTGGGTGACTTATGAGGTTCGATCTTCTATGGTACTTTCATAAGTTATGATCATTGGGGTTGAGATGGGAGTATGCATGCCCACAGGCACTTATTGTAGGATGAGCATGGATAGGGTAAGGTAGCATATGGAGGGGGCTTCTATCTCACAACCCGATGTTCATGGCACCATGGGATGGTAGATGAAGCTTTATATAAGTGATAACTAAAATAATGTGTGATTGGTAATAAAAACTTAAGATAATAAAATGTGTGAGCACCCGTTTAAGTTTGAGGACACATGATCTGAGCTTGGGCTTGTTCATGCCAAGTGACTCTCCATGATGTCAATCCCTACTTAGTAGCCTATTGAGTGTCTAACTAGGACCTTTACTCCTTGCATTATCTTAGGTTGTTGGTTACAACCATCATACTGTCTGGTGTGAGTGTTAGCCATGGATGTTGTTTTGTGTGTTTGTGGTTGGATCATTATCTCCTTCAGCATGGTGGGTGTGGACCTACAGGTGCCATGTGGTTGGGAGGCATAGCTACCTTCACTACTACTAGGGATTGGTGTATAGAGCCGATCTTTTATCCTAGTGTGATCATTGCAGGATGTTTTCACTTGGTACTTCGAGTTTTGGAGTATGCTTTCTTGTGATTTATGCTTTCATTGGAATGTTTGGATATCATGTTTAGATGATGTTAGTTTATTTGATGCATTCCCATATTATGATGTTTAGCATATGACTAGATGATGTGAATTGTTGTATTGGATTATCTTATTCTTTTCTACTAGCATGTTAGATTGCCTTATGCTTATTTTGTAGCATGTGACGTCCCTATTGCAATAGCATCGACAATTTTATCAGTGTCTTAGGATGTTATGCGTGGGCGATGGCAAGGACCCATGATGGCCTTATGATGCTATTGACAGTTGGGAGGAACCATGTACTTAGTTTGGTTGTTTAGTTGTTGCGATGTTATTTTTGTACATTGTGATGTTATTTCTGTTCACTGCGATGTTGCATTCAATTTATTCTTACTACTTTGGTTTAGATGGATAGATGTTCCTCTTTCTTGTTGTTTATGCTCTCGAGTGTTCATTCCTCACTTTACATGGATCTGGTACTCCTCAGTGTAGAGGTTTTCATATTTTTATTCTTGTTTTGTTGTCACGTTGGTGTGTTTTCTCACATAGATAGGTAGTTCCTTGCATGAGAATGTACTTCTTTGCGTGAGAATGCATTTCCTCACGTCAAAATGCAAATCCTCGAGCAGTGTTCAACAAATCCTTGTGCGAAGCCATGCAATCTCTTGCATGAAGTGATGCAAGATCTCGTGTGAAACTTGAGACCAGTGTACTTTTTTGCACGAGAAATAGGGGCTATCTAAGCTTGTCAAATGAAAGTTTGGAAGTTGGTTTTGGACACCATTTTGGGTTTTACACCTTCCTAGTTAAAAATAGATTTTCTAAGGGGTTTAAAATATATCATTTAAGTATAAGGAACTTATACTTAAGATATATTTTAATATATACGACAAATCTTTTGAGATAGGTTTCAGACCTCTTTGAGATAAGATAAAGATTCTAGGTTATTTCAGGGCTTCAAAAATCTAGACTTAGCCAATTTTTAGGGCTTTAAGATTTTAGACTCAGCCAAATTTCAGGATTCTACATTTGCCCCAACTTGGTGTGTTGTTGATGGGTGGTCATTTCTTGGGGCCTCATCATGTGTGTGGTCATTGCTGGCTTTTGTTTGCGTGTGTCAGTTTGGTAGTGGCATTCAGAGATCCGTTGGTTGCCAAGATTGTGGTGAAGTCTTCCATTACAATCTTTGTGATCCTTGTATGATGTTTTCATGTGCATTCATATTTGTAAAAAAAAAAAAAATTCTGGCTTGTATTTCATCCTTGTTTCCAAGGACTTTCGAGCGGGGCATTACACCGTAACCTAGAAGGCCTTACAACTGGGCATGTTGGATCTAAATCTTATGATTATATTAAGAGAATTGAAATTATTTTTTGTCTAATTATCTATGTTATTATTTATTCTTGTGCTATGTGGTTATTTGCTGGGGGATAGGAAATCTCCTTTGTGGATTCTTGTACCTTGCACTACATCATATGGTTTGTGGTATCTATGAGTGTTCTCATGTACTTTATTGTGCATCAATCTTTATTTCATTTGACCATGAAAGGTGACTACCATTATTGTGTTTGAGTTCAATTTACTTGGTCACCTTGAGTTTTACTATAATTGCTCTATATTTTGGATGATTATCTATATAGATTATGTTACTCTATGTTTGAAGATGGATGTTAATTATGCTTTGACTATCATTCATCTTGTGATATGAGACTTTGTGGATTTTTTTTAATATTTGAGATATCCATTATGACATAATATCCATGTTGATATGGATAGTTTGTTCCTTGTATAGGATGTGATGTTATCTACTGTGCTCATTTTTTATTTTAGTAATTATCAATATTTATGATTTATGTTTGATGAGAAGTTTTTATGATTTTAGTTTTATCTTAGCTTTGTTAATTTTTATTGGAGCATTAGGGTAGGTTATCTATGTGTATAGAGGGGAAGTGGCTTGCAATGGGGCTGGGGCCTTAAGTGGTTACTAGAGTAAATTATTATAAGTAACTTAATAAGTGATAAGTAATTTTGTTGATGTGTACATACCTTGAGTGCCACTACATGCTAGGATGGAGCTTGAGATGATGCTTGATTGAGGTCTTGCATAGTTGGTATCCTTTTAATATGAAATGATTTCAAACACCACATAGAATCACTAGGGGGAAGGGGTCAATAGAGGCTACCAGGTAACCTTAGATTTGGGTTATGTAATGAAACTACTACTATATTTGGCATCAATTTTTGATATCAATTCATCATACCAAATGATGGAATATCATGCACCATTTGAAAAATATGGTCATTGCTAAAATGACATCAAAAATTGTGATTGTAGCCATTGATATTATCCATATGACATCAACAAGTAGATGCCAACAAATTTATTTCATCACAATGTCAACATATTGATTGTCAGAAAATAACATTGCCAAATAATTGTTTGGTCCACCCACTCCTTCGTGTCATGAGATAATCAATGAACATGTTGTCATGACTATGACATCCTCATCAATTTTCCTGTTAGAAATTATTGTTATGTCATCAAAAGTCTAACAACCTTTGTATGGTACTTTTGAGGAAGCAAGCCAGGGGAAATAAAACTACAATCCATATGTACAGACAACTATTAGAGCTGAATTTTTTTTTCCAACACACATTTGTGTTCCTGTTAGAGGTCCATAGGTTTTGTAAGTTATAATCCATTGCAAAAATCAAGATTATAACCTCTATAGGCAAGGGATGCCCTCAACAAGAAAGAAATTGGAAACAACTAAAATACTAAAAGACCTCTAACCAAAACAACTTTGAACCCCCCTGTTAGATCTCCATCATTAGTTCCCAACCCTAATAACTTTCTAAATTTCCTCAACATATATAATCTTTACCTTTTCATATTAGAGTTTCTCATAGAAGGTATATGCACATGTGATGAGAACACATCTTTATTGAAGCATTATTGGGAGCTTGACCTAGCCCCAAATGTACTAGCAATAATTTTGTAAGATTTGGTTATCATTAGTATATTTGTAGCTAGGTCCTCTCCCAACAATGCTTCAATAAATATTGTGTTCTCATCACTTATATGTATAAATTTTCTAATCGACTCTTATATGCATAGGTAAAGGTTGTATATGTTGAGGAAATTTAGAAAGTTCTTGGTGGTGGGAACTCAAAGATGGAGATCCAACATGGGACCTCTTAGCTATTTTGATTAGAAGTCTTTTAGTGTTTTATTAGTTTCAATTTTCTTGCTTGTTGTGGGCATCCCTCGCCTATAGGATTAAAAATTCCAACCCCACCATAGTCTATAACTTAAAATACTTATAGAAATCTCTAATAAACATGTAGAGATATGCTAAAAATTGTGTTTTTTAGCTCTGCCTGTCATCCATGCTTATGGGTTATGGTTTCATTTGTCTCTAGATTTCTTCCTCAAAAGTATTGTATGTGTCTATGTGTGTGTGCACATGTTAGTGGAAGTTTAATCATCTGAGCAAGACCACTATTGATCTTTGATATTGAACTAAGGTCTCCTCCTATATTGTCTAAAATTAACATGAAGAGCACCATCATGATCTAAAAGTTCAAAGAACATAGAATAATATGAAATATATGAAAGCACATTATGGATTTATTAATATTTTCAGCATAGAAAAAGAGCTCCATGATGTGCTAGTTATACCAAAAAGGTGTTGTTATTATGATTATGAGAAGGGTAGGTGGATTATTCCATGAGACATAATAACATGTACATTATATTACCAACTACAAGGGGGTATGTAAAAGGTTTCTTGAGAGAGATATGATGCAATAACCAATCAGTTGCCAAAAGTTACAAATAACCTTTGAAACAAGTCTTTTCTTGGGCTTAAAGTATACTACTCATCTAAGTTACTAAAACTTGTTAGAATATTCATAATAATTGAGGGTCCGGGAAGGGGGGGGGGGGTGTGAATCAATTGTCCTTAGGTCCAAAAGTACTAATTCAAATTTTAATAGCTTCACACAACTTATTTAAACTCATAAAATCACATGGCCAATATAGAAACTTATCAACAACTTAACTTATTCATTCATCACTAGCTCTCTGTTTAATATAAGATGACTAATAGTAATAAACAATAGTAAATAACATGCATCACAAAACAACATTCACACATATATGACACTAGGATTTTAACATAGAAAACCAATTTGGAAAAAACCACCAAATAATATGCTACCACTTTTCACTCATATAAAAAGAGTTCGACGAAGAGCCAACCCTATTAAAGGTTACAACACATATTGTAAGGTGTGACCCTATTAAATAATTTAATTACCTTGTTAGGAGTGACCTAGTTAGAGGACCTTGGATCATTCCATTACAATGTCACCTTGATTAAAGGATCTACAAATTACTATTAGGTCAACCTTGATTTAAGGATTTTACTGTCATAATGGCTAGAAAATGACAACTAGGTTTTACCTGTCAAGATACAACTTACTTTACAAAATTAGATCTCCATTCAATTCAATTGTTGGTTCATTGACTACACTTCATTATACTCTCCATCTCTTATCTACTTGGAAACCCTTCAAGAAATCACACTTTTCCAATCTTCTCACTTTTCTTCTACTACTCCATCTCTTATCTACTTGGCAACCCTTCAAGAAATCAAACTTTTCCAATCTTCTCACTTTTCTTTTCCTACTCCATTCTTTATAGGTTCTCCACAAAATTGCCACTCAATAACAAACCAACCTTCATAAACATCCCTTGTGCCTCCTTAAATAGGTAGCTATAATATTTTTCCACTAAAAAATCACTATAGATATTAGGGTTTGATTAGATTCATTAAATCTGTCCATCATTTTGTCCTTCTCCATTCTTTGTAACTTCCATAAATTTCTCCTTGAATGCTTGTCTTTAATCACTTAACAAACTCACTTTGTGCATTAAATATGCTAGCTCATTAATCCTTATCATTCACATATTTTGACCAATCCAAAAATTCAACTATGTTAGCCTCAAATCTTGATTCATCACAAATTGTTAAAAAGTCGACACTCAGTCATCACTATGTTTTTTGGTCATCACTGGGTAGCTCAGTCTCTATTGTTTTGTCTCACTCATCTTACACTAGCTCACTCAATCTTCACTATGATCGGTGATTACTACATTTTACTACTTCATCTTTCTTAGGAATAACTATCACTTGGATGATATTGCTTGCTCAACTATCACTTAAGTTCCTTAATCTTCTTCTTCATTGACATAGTGAAACTATCACTCATTCAAGCTTAGTGTTTTCATCAACTTCAAGTCTTCTCATCTAGAAATCATCTCAATTGTCTTCTTCAATTCATATAATTATTAAATGACACATTATCTTGTCAAAGACTAACTGATTAAGTGCTCCTTGTAATTCCAACATACTTGGTCCTCTTTACTCAACAACTTCACTAGTTCAATTAGTTATCTCTCTTTTCAAATCCTCTTCATCAATCAATTGATCTAGAACTCTACACTATGAGAGAATGTCTCACCAGTAAGGTTTGACATCAATGACAACATAACAATTGTTCCAATTGTAGTTTCCAACATAATTGTGCCATAACAATACATAAAAGAAACTTCCCCTAATAAGTGCTATGAGACTTTTGGACAAATATTTAAGCTAAATCATAAAAGTATAATATCATTGGTTGATTATTTGAGTAACTATATTTCTTGTTTGTAGTATTTTCAAATTATAGTTACAAGTGATAAAGTTACATACCTTTGATTCCTAGTACACAAAAAATGGATGCAAATAGTTGAGTGACTAGGAGCCTCATTCTCTAACTAGTCAGATTGTATTTTGAAAAATTATTGGTGGATTGGGACCTAGGCAAAATAGAAATATCAAACTTGAAAAATATGTGCATAAAATTTCAAAGAAAATTATAAATCCCTTTTAATCTATTGTGAAATTTAATATTAAAAATGAAGGAAAAGATTTAAGTTAGAGACATCACAAGAAGATGCAAGGAAGTATATATACAAATAGTTTTTATCATGTTTTCAAGAAAATAAAAAATGTCTTTTCTAGAAATGTATGATAGATAGAACTCTACAACAAATTAACATGTAGATACCTCAAATATGAAACATAAAATCTCTAGAATTAAATAAGGAGAGATGCAAATAAGAAAAGAGATATAGAGGCCCCTTTAAGAAATTCTTTGCATTAATAATAGGAGTGAATGACTAGCTTTGTTAAAAACTTAAAATAAGTTATAGCCTAACAAATAGATGTAAAATATCAATAACAAGGAGAGAAATACACACTTAACTAATAAGGATCCATGTCAAAGGAGATGTGAAAATGAAGAGAAGTTAAGAAGATATACAAAATCAAGTTTAGATTAATCTTTCACATGAGTTGCTAAAATGTTTCCAAGCAATTTTTTTGCAAAAGCTACTTGATAAATTGATGTAGGAGCATCCAGAGGTATAAGGGCAATCCTGTGTCAACCCAAAAAAAAATACTTAAACTTAGTTTTTGTTTCATGTGTTTTCATTTCTAGATACCCATTTGGGTCAAATAAAGGTTCCAACTCTCACAGTTCCACTACCAGTGTTCTAGTATAGAGTATTTGAACACCTTGGGATACGTGTAAATGCCAAAAAAATAGGAGTATGTAATTGAGAAATAATTTTGGTGAACTAGAAGGTGTAAATTGGCCATATGATTTTCATTGTAATTTAGAGCATTCCAGAAAAAGAATCAGGTCAAAAGGCCCCACGGTTTGAAAGTTATCGCAGTTTTTCAGTTTCTGGAGACATCCTAAGAATGCTTTGAAGTCAGGTTAGGGGAATTAAATTACCTTGAATAGGGCCAAAAAATGGGGGATGAGTTAAGCTGGTCCATAGGGCTATAGAGAACTTTGAGAGCTTTTCAAAAATGTAAACGGTTCGTCGATCGGAGCTACGGTTCAAAAGTTATGCCTCCTGAAAGTTCGGTTACCATTTCTGGATTCTTCTAATTTTGTGCCAACTTCTAATGCGACTTCTAGAGAACATTTCTGGCATTGTAAAAAAGAGTTCAAAGTGGAGTTTGAGAGGAGGTATTGAAAGGAGAAATTATCTCCAGATTTATACTATTGTAAGCCCTTAGGCATGTTTTGAAGTCTATTTTCTCTGTATTGAATGTATTAGCATTTTCTCACAGTTAATAAAATTTTCCCTTTCTTGTTGTGTCAATTTTGTGCTTGGGTTATTGTGTCCCTATCAAGCAGTATCAGAGCATACCTTTTTTAGTGGTAGCAGAGCATACCTTCATAAGTGGTGTCAGAGCTAGTTTTCCTAAGTGTGTAGACAGAGCGTCGACTGTAAGATAGTTTGCACTAGGACTGTGTGGTTGAGGGTTTGAGTTAAGAAGATGCCTCCAAAAAGAGAGCATGGTGGAAGGGCTGAAGCTATTAATCCTGAGGAGGTTAGAGCCCTCCAAAGGTAGGTACAAGCATTGCAGGAGGAGCTCCATAGAGGAACAAATGTTTCCGTAAGCGACGAAAGTGAGGATGAAAATGAAGAAGAAGAAATTGGACCATAAGGGGAATTTGACAGGGAAGTTCTAAATTAGGTAGAGGAAAGGATTTTTAGGGCCATTACTAAGTTTGGGAAAAGACCTACAATTGATGTGGGTGTATTTTCAGGAAATCTAAAACCAGATGAGTCGATCGATTGGATTAATGAACTGGAAGAGTACTTTGAGTATGCGAATATCAGGGATCTAGACAGGGTTAAGTTTGCAAAGGCCAAACTAAAAGGCCATGCCAAAATCTGGTGGCAAGAGGTTCAATTGGAAATAAACAGAAGAGGAAAGGAGAAGATCACAAGGTGGGATCATATGGTGGAAAAATTGAAGAAGCAGTTCATTCCTGTTGATTATGAGATTGATTTGTTTAAGAAGATGCATGGGTTAAAGCAAGCAAGAAAATTAGTCCAAGAATATATAGAGGAGTTTTATCGACTTCTGATTAGAGTAGGGCATGTAGAAGAAAATAAGGAGAAGGTTGCTCATTATATCAATGGGTTGCGACCTAGCATCCATGAGGAATTAAGTCTGGTAAGAATGACCAGCATTGAAGAGGCATACCAGTTTTCCCTATGAGTTGAAGAGAAGCTAAATAAGAGGTTTGAAGGGAGATAAAGAGGGCATGGTCAAGGAGGAAGGGGTAGTGGTAGGTCATCTGGAGGCTGAAATGAAACCCAAAAGAAAAATGAAGATGTGGGTACTAGCAGGAACCAGAGGAACGAGGGTTTCAACCGCTCCCATGATCAAGACTTTGGAAATCAGAGAGGAAGAGGTAGAGGACGTGGACAAGGAAGAGGAGGCTTCCATGGTACCTATTTCCATTGCAATGAAGAAGGTCATTGTTCCTTTGAATGCCCTCAATGACAAGGAAGCACAGATAGGAGAGCTGAGGGTCAAGCTAGGGTTGCTCATGTGGATGAGGATGCACAATCATCACATTTAGAGGATGCAAAAAGAGGAGAGACTTTAGTGAATGAAAGGGTCCTACTAAGTGGTGAGATTGAGAAAAGACAAAGGAGGAGTTTGTTCCATACCAGATGCAAGTGTGAGGATGAATGTTGTCATGTGATCATTGATGGTGGTAGCACTGATAACTTGGTATCAGAAGAGATGGTCTCCAAGCTAAAGCTCAAGAGGGAGAAACACCCCTAGCCCAATCAGATTTCTTGGGTGAAGGATGATCATAAGGTCTTGGTAAGTGAACAATGTTTAGTGAAATTCAAAATTTGGAGTTACCATGATGAAGTTCTCTGTGATGTTATTCCAATGGATTTTTGCCATCTATTGTTGGGTAGACTGTGGCAGTTTGATAGGCATGTAGTACATGATGGTCATGCAAACACATACTCTCTAACAAAGGATGGAGTTCACCACAAACTGAAGCCCATGAAAAAGGAAGGCAAAAAGGTATGTAGCAGTGCTAGGATTTGTATTGTTGATGGAAGGAAGTTTTTAGATGGCATGAAACATCAGTGTATGTGCTATGCTTTGATCCCTAGGAAAGATAAAGAAGGTAGTAGTGAAATACCACCTGAAGTCTTAGATTTACTAGGTGAGTTTGGAGATATCATCTCTGATAATGTTCTAGAAGGATTACCACCAGTAAGGCAAATCAACCATCAGATAGATTTAATCCTAGGAGCTAGTTTGCCTAACAAGGCTGCTCATAGGATGACTCCTTCTGAAACTGAGGAGCTAAATAGACAGGTGCAGGAGCTATTGAGAAAGGGCTTGATTCGGGAGAGCCTGAGTCCATGTGCAGTACTTGTAGCACTAGCATGATAGAAGGATGGAGAGTGGAGAATGTGTACAGACTCTCAAGCTATAAATAGGATAACTATCAAGTATCAGTTTCCTTTGCCAATATTGGATGATCTTATGGACTACTTGAGTGGAGCTCAATACTTCAAAAAGATATATCTCAAGAGTGGCTATCATTAGATATGGATACAAGAAGGAGATGAGTGGAAAACAACCTTCAAGACCAAGGAGGGTCTTTATGAGTGGTTAGTCATGCCCTTTGGATTGACGAATGCCCCAAGCACATTCATGTGACTTATGAATGAGGTACATAAGAAGTTCTTGGGAAAATTTGTTATTGTCTATTTGGATGATATTTTAATTTTTAGTAAGACTTTGGAAGAACATTTATTGCACATTAATAGTGTCATTTAAAGGTTAAGGGAAGAGAAATTGTTAATTAATTTGAAGAAGTGTATCTTTGCAAAAAGGGAGTTAGTCTACTTGGGGTTTGTTATATCACTTGAAGGTCTCAAAATGGATCCAAAGAAGGTAAAAGCCATCTTGGAATGGCCTACTCCAAGGTATGCTACTAAGGTAAGATCATTTCATGGTCTAGTTAGTTTTTACAGAAAGTTCATTAAGAATTTCAGTGGCATATGTGCACCCCTGACTGACACAATAAGAGGGGATAGAAAAGAGTTCAAATGGACTACGACAGCTGTGAGAAGTTTTGAATTGCTGAAGAAGAAGGTAACAGAACAACCTGTGTTGGCACTTCCAGATTTTAGAAAGGTGTTCTAGGTGGATTGTGATGCTAGTGGTAGCGCTATTGGGGATGTATTAAGCCAAGAAGGTAAGCCTATTGCATATTTTAGTGAAAAATTGAATGATGCAAAGAAGAAGTATTCTGTTTATGATCAAGAGTTCTATGCAATAGTTGAGGCCTTAAAGAAATGGAGGCATTATTTATTGCCAAAGGAATTTGTTTTATATACTAATCATCATGCATTACAGTACCTAAATAGCCAAGATAAATTGAATCAAAGACATATGAAGTGGGTAGAGTTCTTGCAGAGCTATACATTTGTGCTGAAGCATAGAAGTGGAAAATCTAATAGGGTTGTAGATGCATTAAGTAGGAGATAGTTTTTGCTTACGGTAATGTAGGTTGAAGTAGTTGGGTTTGATGAACTAGAGAATCTGTACCTTGAGGATCCTGATTTTGCTGAAGTGTGGAAAGCTTGTAAAGAGCCTATTGTTGTAGACAGAACTAAGTGGTTAGACTATTTGATTCAGGATGGTATATTGTTCAAGGGCAGTCAATTATGCATTCCAAGGAGTTCCATGAGGGAAAATCCGATTAAGGAGAAACATAGTGGAGGGATGGTAGGACATTTTGGTCAAGATAAGACCATTTCCATTCTTAGAGAACATTATTTTTGGCCTTAGATTTCATAGGATGTGAAGAAGTTTGTCTAGAGTTGTTAGATTTGTCAAGTTGCCAAGGGATTTAGTCACAATACTAGACTATATCAGCCATTGCCTGTTCCATCAAAGCCATGGGAGGACATAAGTATGGATTTTTTTCTTGGATTGCCAAGGACACAAAGGGGTAATGACTTAGTATTTGTGGTGGTTGATAGGTTCTCCAAAATGGCACATTTCATTCCATGCCACAAAACTCATGATGTTTTCCATATTGCAAACTTGTTTTTCAGAGAGGTGGTAAGACTACATGGTCTCCCAAGGAGTATAGTTTCTGACAGAGACACTAAATTTGTGGGGTATTTTTGGAGAACATTGTGGAAAAAGTTGAGAACAGACTTGAAATTCAGTTCCACACATCACCCGCAGATTGATGACCAAACATAAGTGGTAAACAGAAGTTTGAGAAATTTTCTAAGATGTTTAGTTGGGGATAAGCCCAAGGGATGGGATTTGATTCTACCACAAGCAAAGTTTTCTTACAATAACTCTATAAACAAGACTACTGGTAGATCACCATTCCAAATTGTATATGGAAGTAGCCCAAGGACTACACCAGAATTGAAGAAGATAGAGCAAGGGGAGAGGACAAGTGCTGAAGCTGAAGAATTTGCTGAACATATCAAGCGTCTACATGGGGAGGTTCAGGCACACATTACCAAGATGAATCAAGAGTATAAATCTAGGATTGATTAAAGGAGAAGACATAAGGAATTCCAAGTAGGGGATCTATTCATGGTACACTTAAAAAAAAAAAGATTTCTAGTCGGTACTTACAACAAGCTGAAAATGAAGAAATTTGGCCCTTGCAAAATTTTGAAGAAACATGACTTAGGAAATGCATATGAGGTGGAGTTGCCAAATGGTATTCACATTTCTTCTATTTTCAACATTGCAAACTTAACAGAGTATCATGACGATGGTGCAGACGAGGAGCCGATGTTAGAGCCATTTCCAATTCTTGCTTCTAAGGAGGAGATAGAAGACATTCTAGATCATCGTGTGGGTAGGAGTACCAGAAATAGGCAGTATGAAGAGTATCTTGTGAAGTGGAAAGGATGGTCGATAGAGGACTCAACTTGGATTTCAACAACTGAGGTTTCCCATTTGGGATTTCCTCTACCATTCATAAAGTGACAGGGTCACTTTTCAATCTACCCTGGGTGTCTGATGCAAGAGCATCCAGAGGTATAAGGGCAATCCTGTGTCAACCAAAAAAAAATACTTAGACTTCATTTTTGTTTCATGTGTTTTCATTTCTAGATACCCATTTGGGTCAAATAAAGGTTCCAACTCTCATAGTTCCACTACCAGTGTTCTAGGATAGAGTATTTGAACACCTTGGGATACATGTAAATGCCAAAAAAATAGGAGTATGTAATTAAGCCATCATTTTGGTGAACTAGAAGGTGTAAATTGGCCAGATGATTGTCATTGTAATTTAGAGCATTCCAAAAAAATAATTAGGTCAAAAGGCCCCACAGTTTGAAAGTTATCACAGTTTTTTGATTTCTGGAGACATCTTAAGAATGCATCAAAGTCAGGTTAGGGGCATTAAATGACCTTTAATAGGGCTAGAAAAATGGGGGATGAGTGAAGCTATTGCATAGGGCTATAGAGCGCTTTGAGAGCTTTCCAAAAATGTAAACAGTTCGTCGATTGGAGCTATGGTTCAAAAGTTATACCTCCCAAAAGTTCAATTACCATTTCTAGATTTTTCTAATTTTGTGCTGACTTCTAATGTGACTTCTAGAGAACATTTTTGGCATTGTAAAAAAGAGTTCAAAGTGGAGTTTGAGAGGAGGTACTGAAAGGAGAAATTATCTCTAGATTTATACTATTCTAAGCCCTTAGGGCATGTTTTGAAGTCTATTTTCTCTGTACTGAATGTATTAGCATTTTCTCACAGTTAATAAAATTTTCCCTTTCCTGTTGTGTCCATTTTGTGCTTGGGTTTTTGTGTCCCCATCATAAATTCAACTTCTTTACCAATGGTCATACTTATTCAAAATTTGTTTTTGGTCATTGGTAAGAATCTATATAGATATATTTGAACCATTACCAAGTTAATGGATAGAGATCGTATGGATTTGAATTTTGATGAATAAAGAAGCACTGGTTTTTGTCTAAACTTTGTTGTTTTATGAAGTTGTACAACCTTGCAGAGATTTCTTATTTTCTAAAGTTGCATGACCTTATACAATTGTTTTATAGACTTGGTTGGATAGTGTTTTGAGTTACCTTTTTAATGCAGTTGGTGTGACTTAATTTGGTGATCTGTGAAGAGAATTTAGGCATTTTTGTATTAATAGGTCTAAAATCCTCCTAAAAATCAAAAAGATAAATAATGTGACCAAATAAAATATAGATTTTGAGGCTAATAGAACTCTCCAATTTCCAAATTTGAGGTAAATATAGTAAATAATGGACAAGAATGGTAAGTGTTTGATCTATGATGTGGGATGATCCTTTTAAGGATCTTGTGACTATGGGAGGTTTGAGTTGAAGTAGTAGAGTAGCTGGGGGAACTTGGAGTTGTTCCTTTTTGGGAGAATTTGAAATTGAGCCTTATGGAATAAGACCAATATTGATTGGATCCAGCTCACTCCTTCACATGAGAGCCTAAAGGAACCTAGTAGATGTTTCTAATCCTAGGAGTGAGTGACATGAAGTTAGAGGGTTGGCTGTGAATGTAATAAATAGGAGTACTAGTAAATATTATAAGGACATTTATTATGATGTTAATTTGTTTGTGAATAAAGTTGGGCAATGTTAAGGGTTTTGTGATTCAACATAAAGTTTAAGATGTTCTTCATGTGGAAGTATAATGGAGAGTTAAGGTATTAGGTATGGATCTATTGTAGGGTCTTATATTAGGTATGGTAAGTGATGAAAGGTTGAATTTGGCGAGTGAGTGTTTGACCATTGATAGGTCTCTTGAATGTGAAGGATTTTTGGTACAATCATACTATGAAAATGTGATTGGGTATTGATCTTTACTTTGTTTTGAGGATAGTTTACTATTCTATACTTAATAGGTTGGCCAACCATGTGAAGTGGAAGCTCAACATATACATATACATATACATATACATATACATATACATATACATATACACATACACATACATATATACATACATATACATATACATATAGATGTACATCTACATATACATGCACATATACATATACATATACATATGCATTTGCATTTATTGAATGAGACAAATTTTGATTGGATCCTCCTCACTCCATCACATGAGAGTCTAAAGGAACCTAGTAGATGTTTCTAAGCTAGGGTGAGGGACATGAAGTTAGAGGGTTGGTTGTGACTATAATAAATAAGGGTACTGGTAACTATTATAAGGACATAATAACATTGGATAATGTTAAGTGTTTTGTGATTCAACATAAAGTTCAAGAGGTTCTCCATATGGAGGTGCAATGGAGAGTCAAGGTATTAGGCATGGATCCATTCTAGGGTCCTATATTGGGTATGGTAAGTGATTAAAGGTTGCATTTGGTGAGTGAATGTTTGGCCATTGATAGGTCTCTTGAATGTGAAGGATGGTTGGTACAATCATACTTTGAGAATGTGATTGGCTATTGAGATTCACTTTTTTTCAAGAATAGTTTACTATTCTCTACTTAACAAGTTGGCCAACCATGTGAAGGTGGAATCTAAACATATACATATACATATACATATACATATACATGTACATACACATATGCATATCCATATTCATATGCACATGCATATTATAGATGAACCCAAAACACAATTTTGAAAGTGTTATCTCAAACCTTTCTAATGAGATAATGTGTTATAAGCTCTTCATTAGTAGGATGGAACCTAAATCTAGGAGATAGGTGTGCATCACCCTCACCACAACTATAACAAAGTTAAGAAACTCTATAATTGAATTCTCTTTCTAATGTGATCAATGAAACAAAAGAAAACAAATGGATTGTTTTAACTATCTTCCACTATATACGTTAAAGAAGCCTTGCCCAATTTTCCAGATGCCCACTTAGCCCTTTGCAAAATATGATATGTGGGTTGTGGGGAGATTTTGTATCAAATTCTTATATGATTCTTAGGAGAGGTGGGAAATAAGACATGATGGGTTGTGTGCAGAAGCACAAATCAAAGATGAATACGAATGAATCCTATTGCTAGTCTAAAATTGATTCCCTTAGCCTAGTGTGTACATGCGTAAGAAACACATCACCATAGAAAAAAAAATATCATTATCATTACATGAGGGGAGGGGAGGTTTTGGTTTTTTTTCTTTTTTTTTTGTTTGGGGGGGTGGGGGGGGGCTATTAAGATCTCCTCCTATGATGTATCTTAGAATCCTAAGAGAGAGAATGCAGGCATGTATGAATATGTGTATTGTCGGTAATGGTAGAAAGCAAGTGAATCCAAAATTAGGTATGTAAAGATGGGAGAGAAAAGAGCCTGCAATCAAAATACCACATCAAATCCATGTACATCAGGGAACTACATTGTTTAGTGTCTAGTCATTCATGATTGCTTATATTCTTAGCCATCTTTGTAAAATTTCAACTATCTCTCATCATATCCCACCTAGCTTTAAATCAAAACCAAACAAACCAGAATTAAAAGAAACCATAATTAGGGTTAGTCGATATTAAATGAATATATGAATGGCATGGGAATAAGCATGTTGTATAGCTAGGCTAGGGGGTTGTGTTTGTGTTGCAAATTAGTGTTGATAGGAAGTTGTCCCAAAAAGATTAATGGTGCCACAAAATTTTCTACTCAAATGTGTCAAGTGTTACAATGTTCCTAGGGCATAATTGATGGTGGTTTTTCACATATGTTTTGTGGTTTAAAGCATTCATTTTGAAATAAAATCAGCTTTCAAGCTAGGTAAATTCATTTTCAAATCACCTAAATCAGGTTTCAAATAATTTCATTTTCAAATTGCATAAATTGGGTTTCAAGAAATTTCATTTTCAAATCACAAAAAAATGAGGTAGTATATGTCCTTACCCTAGAAATGTCAATGATACATTGGCTTGTAACATTGAGTTAACGGGTAGGAAAATTTTGTGCTCAAACATCATGTTCAAATAGTGCCCTTTCAAACATGGTTGAGGGTGAAAATGATTTGTTGATTTTTCTTTTCTTTTTATAATTCCCCTTTATCATCTAAACTCTGATGGTCATAACTTAGATAGTCAAAATTAGGATGATATCAGGGTGCATTTGAAAAAAAAAACACTATTTTCACATAATGTGACCCTCCATCAGAAAGTAACATTGAAAAATAGGGCTAAATGTAGTAGTGAACTTTCTTATATGCATCTTAAGTTTCCAACATGTGTTGGTTGTTTTTCAATTAGTATGTATTATCTTTTTAGTATAAATATTACACCTTGAGATAGAGAGCTTTTCAAAATCCTATCCTTTGTTTTGTATGGTTTATTTTTATGACTTAATTATCCAAGTGGGTTCTATTTGTTATCTCCTCATCACAAAGGGATTGGGACTTCTTTGGGTTTCATGAAGTTGGGTGGTAGTGTTACTTTTACCATTGAGATTATTCCAATGTCTTCTTCTGGTGCTAGATGAACCTTGTAGCAATTGCATTATTGTGTTCACCTTGGAGACTTTTTATGTTGTTCTCATATTATTTTTGTATTATGTTTTATAATATTATTTATGATACCTTTACAAGATACTGTATAGCTACTTTTTACTTTTATTTGTATCTCATACCCCATGACCTCTGCATTGAATGTAGAGCCTATGTGTATTTGGATATGTGTTAATTTATTTAAGGTTCTCATATGTGATGATGTTCTTGATCATTCATCTACATTATGTGGAGTTGTAGATTATGATGGTACTCAGTGAATTTAATTTTATAGGTTATTCTACATTATAGAACCCTTGAGATTTTTAATGTATGCTTTGAGTTACTTTGTGTGCATGTGTTATCTTATGTTACTTTACTTTCACATTATTGTTATAATATTGTTTGTAAACTAATAAATAAGTTATTTAGTAACATTTGTTGCATGTTTTAGATTAATCTCTCTTTGGTTCACTAGTGGTGCATTACACTTAGCATCGGAGCCCATGTTTCTGTACACTGGAAACTCTACAAGATATGTACATCCATCAAAATGGCTAAATAGTTTAATTTGAAACAAAACTTAGACACAAATTTTTTATGTTTGAGAACCAGTGTGATGAAACTAAAACTTTATGTCTTCCTATTTATTTGTTTTGATATTTTACTTTGATGTTGTTACCATGAGTAAGATATCTATTGTGGTCAATTTGATACTATGATCCATGTTGGGACATTGCAATCTATAGTTAGATTGTTGATCATGAATTTGTTGTTTTAGTGTGTGAGTATTTTATTACTAGTGTTGATTGTCATAGGATAAATAATTATTAAGGTTCAATCTATTACTAGAACCCATGTTACAACACTAGAATTACTAGTTAAATTGACACTCATGAAGTGGGTGTTTGTTTATATTAGTGTATATTGTGATTGGTTAGCTTTCTCTTTGTATTGTTGATATCATATGCATGAATTATTGACAATCATGGTTGGATTACCTTGTTTAATTTATTCACATTATTGAGAAGTATGGTTTTATAGGAACCATGTGACCTTCCTTAGTGTTGAGTTTCCTAGTTAAGGGACTCCTTATTTTGTGGCCCTTATTTCTTTGAGTAGTCTATGTGGTTAGAGTGATCCTTTTATTTACCCCTTGGTGATTTTATATTATTTCTTGTTTGATGACTAGACTTCTATTTTGCCAATTCAATCTTGGTTTAGTGTTTCATATTCTTTTGTGTGTTTGACTATGCTTAAATGAGAAAGTTAGAAACTTTGATATAATTTAGAGTATGACTAACTATAGCTGAATGCATTTTGTAGAACTTGGAAATCATTTATCATAAAACACATAGATTTATAAGATTTTACTACATCATTCATTATAGATGATCAATTGGGTCAAGGACCTAAGTGTATACATGAAAAACCTACCTATTGGGAGCATGCTTAAACAAGGAAAACATTTGTTATAAAAGCACATATGCATATACTGAATTCAAGAAACAAAACAACTAAAAAATTTGAGTTTTACAAAGCAATGCAACTAATAAATAAAGTCCCACACAACCTCATAGAAGCCCAACAAGGGCACCCAAATGGACCTTGTTGGTGTGCTCAAGATTGAGGGACATGGATGTGCTCTCCTCAAAAAGAATTATTGAATGCCTAAGTGATAAAAATGATATGAAAGTAAGATAAATGAATGAAGAATACCTCAAGAAATGACTATGGAAGAAACCATTCTTGAGAGCATTCAAAGGATGTGAGATGGATGCAAGTAAAAAAAAAATAATAATGCAAAGCTACCATATAAATGCAAGAGCAATGCAAGAAATGAAACAAATACCAAAGGGTTAGTGCTAAAATCTGAAGAAAGCTCTAAAATAGTAGTAACACAATAACAATGCAAAATGAGGAGATGAGAAATGCTTGAGACAAGGGTTCTATTTATAGGCTTGAGGGATACCTTGAAGAGGTGGAAGCTATGTGGCATCCACATAGGTGCCACAAGGGAGACACATGGGATAAAGGACAAGCCATTAAAAAAGTTAAAAAGAGCCTTTAAGATTTGAATGGCTCAAGGCATGCTCACACTTGTATGAGAAACCACTTAGGGGCTAAGAGGGAATTAAAGGGTACTTAGGCTAAATAAGTGGGATTAACTATTGGGTAGGCTTAGAAGGATGAGAGTGATGGGTGGTAGAGTAGGTTTTAGGTAGGATTTAGGATTAAATTAAAAAAATTTAATATCATGGTGGGTTTAAGAAATTTAACCATGTGGATGGATTTAGATAAATGAGATTAATTTAAAAAGGGGAATTCATGAAGTACTGTACACATTAAATAAATTTAATACATTATGGGGATGTATGTGAATTAAATAAAAAAACCTTTAGGAAAATGAACATATTTAATTAAATAAGTAGAAGAACATGACAATAATAAATAAATAATTAAAAATAATAAATTATAGTGTCTAGGGAAATATTAAATAAATTAATATAGTGTTTAGGATGATTTTAAGCATCTACATTTTTGTCCCTCTTTGATGTAGTATCAAAATGACATTGCATCAAAGAAAAGAAAATATAGGTTGCCCCAAAGAGGAGAGAATTCCTAGAAGTTGTGTTGTAGCAATGACATGGGAGGAGAAATAGTGAAAAAAGGACCCATTTTGCACAATTTTCTTGAAAAAAGTATAGGGAGAAAAAGGAGAAAACATATAATTCAGAATTTTTGGATGACTTGTGGGATAAACAAGATCAAACATGATGAAAAATGGGGACTGGAACACAAAGGGGACCTGGGAGCCTATATAAGGCCTTGAAGGGCCCAAAGAAGGTTCATCTGCATGCCTAGAGAGTGGAGATCCAGAGTGAAGATGGACTGATTGTAGCTTGGTGAGTGTGTCTAGGTGCACCAAAGACTGACTAACATGGGACCATCAGTAAGTTAACTATCGTAACTTGTCAAAAAATGTTTTTTATTTCAAAATTTTTATTTTTGGGTGAAGTAATTGGGCCAAAAATATGTTAGGGTAGGGATGCCAATCTTTGAACCATCGTCTACAAAGATGACATCATGGGGATTTGCTTGCCACATAGATGATAGTCCTCAAATTGAATTAGGTGCATGTGACAATCTTTGGATTATCATCATTACATATGAAATTATTGGGGTTGTCATCTCTTGGAAAGGGAATGTGCATGTGCATTTGCACAAATGACATACATCTGCAGAGCTTCTAGCAGGGGGTAGAGACATTGAACTAACATCTTCACAAATTGGCATCTACACAGATTGACATCCCTATGAATCCATGTCTCTATTGATTTAGACCAATTAATAGAGGGCATATGGAGGAACTAAGGGTGTGATGGAGAAATGATGCCCCATACTAGGAGACTAGGGTCTTCTGATGCACCAAACTAGGAGGGTAAAAATTGAAAGATACAAACTGATAACTGACTAAAAAATGTGTGTCTATGCTACAATAACCAACAATGAATTTTTTATTGTGGGAGCATTACCTAGCAATGAAAAAATTGGGGAAAATACTAATAAAGGTATAGTGGGGGCATGCTTGGCTTTATGGGATTGTGTATGTTCACAAGTCACCAAAATTATGGGCATACTCAATATAACTATCGTCTTTGATCAAAATGTTGCATACCATGACCTCAAGCTTCATTTTGCCAATGGGAGAGTTGTTAGTTACTCTACTAGATGTTTGGTGGATACTATGGGTCCCCATTCAAGGGAGACTACTAGAGTATGTCCTTGAGGGCCCTAGTTGTCTTAGAGAGAGGATGTGGATCAAGGATTACTATGATTGGCCCTATACCTACCCTTATTTGGAGGATCGTGCCTGACCATGTAGGGCATGGTTTTCTTATTGGTTGGATTTGAGTGTTGAACACTCTACTATAGGACGACAAAGTAATATTTGACTAGGGTTACACCATCCTTGCACATCTATATTATGATCTACATATGTCTACATACCTGACACAAATGATGATGGGGCCAGGGATGACCCTACTACTAGTGTGATGATGGGAGCACATAGACATTACTAGGCCTATAACTTAGTGGGAGACAAAACAACCTAGGGAACATTTTCTATGTTGATATAAAACACCCATCTAGTATGCTCCTACCAAGTTGTAGGATTTTGATGGAGATGCCTTGATGAGTTCATCATGCGATTGAACACCATTTGCAAGCTATAAGTACTGGGGTGCGACACTTTAAATGGGTAGAGAGGATGACTTAGAGGATCAATTCTACCTCCAATTTTTATAGTCAAAGTACTAGTTGAGCGATGACACAATGTACATCTGCAAGTGGTACATGCCATCTAGGGTACGATAATAGTTTGGGTGAATACAAGATACAATGTTGGATAGGTTTGTGTATCTGGTGGTATCCCATGAGACTGGAAGATTATGAGGATGAGGGACTACCATTTGACTAGTGATGTCATCATGATGATGTATGTAACAAGTTCCATGAGTTAGAGGATATGACTAAGGGGATGTTACACTTGGCTATGCACAGTGGTGGGTAACCCATCAGCCAATGAGATTGACTATTGCAGGGCCACCACCTTTACTAGAGCAGCCATATGGAGGTAGAGATGGAGTAGGGGGAGGATATGGAGGGGATGGAGGGGGAGACAAAGAAAGTAGGGGCAAGGGAAATGAGTTCACTAGAGGGGGGGACGTGACCACTTTTTCCATTACAAGTACTAGGAAAAAAATATGGGCCACAACTAAGGTCACATTAGATACCACTCTAGGTACAATAGGTACATGGACCTTAGGAAACTAAATCATTCCATCCACCATAAGGACCACAAGGACCATCTCCTTCTTGGTAGGAGGTCATGGTACCATGAGGGAAGAGTGGGATAGTATTCAGATAGAGGTGGCTTGGATACAAGAATAGTTATTAATAAAGGTTTTCATATTCACAAGTGCATAGGCTAAGATAGCTAGATTATAAGGAGAGGCTATCCTATTATAGGAAGAGGCATAATATTAGTTGGAAAGGGTGGACCATAGCCACAAGACACTAGTTGTACTAGATTCTATGGTGGATACATGTTAGTTTATTGATGTTGCCATGCATGCCAAGATAGAAGAGTTGGCAAAGCTAGACCCTCTATGATAGGAGGTAGCCACCTTTTGCACAAATAAGAATACATTAGTGAGTAGACAAGTACTAACGAAAATAGGATCTAGAAATATAGGCCACATAGGATAGAGGTATAGAAAATGTAATACACAAGGCATTTTTAGTTTGCAACCATGAAGCCCTAGTCATCAAAGAGGTTTGATATTACAAGACCATGTACTATGAGGTTGTGCTAGCAGAGTAGTGACAAACTTAATTTTTAGGAGGCATCCAACTCCTGCACTATTGGGGGATGACAAAGATTAAATCAAGTCATGGGATAGTCAAGGCCTCCACCTAGGGGTGACATTGGAGGGGCATGACCCTCCTAGTTAGGAAGTTGAGCCCTAGAGCCAACCTTTTGATATATGATAGACCTATATACATATGCATATGCATATTTTAAAATATTTTTTGATGTTTTATGGTGTACTTTTGACATATGATGTACTACATGATCTATTATTTTGGACTCTATATTGACTATATTACAATCATTTGTTGATATATACATGATGACATGATTCAATGTTCCTATATATGTATGGATGATGGTTTTATAGATTTTTATGCATGTGATGGATATGAGTTCAATATGTTTATGCATACGATGATTTTATGCTGATGTTACTAATATTTGTGATGCAGGATGTGTGTGATGTTATGTGATTCTTTATTATGCATATATGATGTCTAATGTGTGTATGATGTAGGATGTAGATGTGGCCGATTAAGTGATGTATATATATTATTTTTTATGATATGTGGTTTTATGATGTATGGATTTAATTTACAACTATATGATATGTGATGATGCAACCATGTACATGCATATGAATATTTGATTAATGAGTAACGATATGATGATAAATAGAGTAATGTAATATGTTTATGATTAATGATGAATATATTAAAGAAGTGGATTAACAAAATGGTTTTGATGATTAATGAGTAATGAAAATGATATGATGTGCAAATGGATATGTAGCTAATAAATAATAGATGTAATGAACACAAAATGTGAAATGAGTGCAACCTAATGACCTATAAAATATTAGTAACATATCAAGATGTGCTAAAATGAATGACATGTATAATAATAAAACAATTATGTAACTTAATGAATGATGACAAATTATATGCAAAATTTGAGCATGCAAATGCAACTGTAACCAGGAGATTCTACATGGAATGATTCAAATTGTAGTTCACAAGAAACAAGTAGCTCATATAGGAGGGGAGATAAACAAAACCCTTATCTTAAGAAGAGAACAATGAATCCTAAACTACATGAATCCTAACTACATGATACTAAGGGATCTGTTGTGTTTGTATGGGAACCACACCCTAGTTTGATTTTGCAATAGGAGTTATGCATCAATAACTATAGTAGCACAAATGAAAAGGTTTTTTTGCATGGACTAGACTATCAAACACAATAGAGACTTTTGGAACATAGATTTAGGTTTCATAGCCATGATGGAACAAACAACATGTGTTCACTAGAGAGGTTTGGGAATACCCAAATTATTTTCAGAGATCTTGGTGGAAAGTGTGCTAGCCCATTGCTCCCAATGAGTCACACATAACCATATCTTTGAAACTAACATAGATGTACTAAAGAATTAGGAAAAAATATCATATCACAAATGAAATGTGTAGTCAATGTGACCCATTCAAGTGGTACCAAGATATTGAAGATCAAGGAAAACTTGGGGAGGTAGCCACTGATACAAAAAGATGAAATCAACCCAAAAGACCTCCTCACTAAGTGGTCATTTAGTCCATAGTTCTTGCCATGAACTTTATTTTGACAGTAAAATTCATTGTGCTATTGTAGGAAGGAGTCATCCTATAAGGTGTTGTTTTCCTAGGTTTGTCATGTGTGTTAATTTTGGATGATCAATGACAATTGTTGTGGAAAGAAAAGGTTTCCAAAATCATTTTTTCTTAGTGTCAAGTTGTGTAGGGTTTGTTGCAGTTATTATTTGATAAAATCTTAGTGTGCTAGGATCAAAACAGATCCTTATTGTGATCATGTGATGGAAAAGTGCCTCACAGACTATAGGCCTTTGATGGTAATGAAAGTGAATGAATACCTCACAGCCTAAAGGTCTTTTATTAGAAGCATGCAAATTTATGAGTCAGATAGGACTCCTTCACAAACAAGGGATGAATGAAGGGGACTTATGGAAGTGAGGTGAGCTTGATAGATAATGGCTCTGATTTACTACACATGGTGCATGAAATAGGTTTTCACCATGGTACTTACCTAGAGTGCCTACATTACCATGTTTTCACTTCTAGACAAATTATTTTCTCTTTCTTTCTTTGGTCTTTTTGCATCTTTTCTATTTCTCTTTTGAATGTATTTGGTATCCCTGAAGCACTCGTTTACTAAGTTTGCACCACAACAATGAGTTTTTATGAAACTTTTGCTCTTTGTAGTCTTTTCTTCAGGATCCTTTTGCAAATATTTTTGGTTTTTTGATCTTTTCTGCTATTTTTTGATTATTTGCTAATTTTTTGACTTTTTTAGGATTCTTACAAAGCTAGTTTACACTATTAAGAAATACTGGAATAAAAAAAAGAACTACTTGAGATGCTGAAAGTTAAAATTTGATATTCCTCAGAACTATACTTTACAATGATGATAAACGATCCAAGCCCTTTGGGTTCAAACTTTTCTTTTTTTTCTTGGTTCTAGAGATTTCTTCTATTATGTTAGGCCACTAAATCAAAAATCTCAAATTTATGAGGTATAACCTTCTTGTGAAACTTAAGACAAAGGCATTTTTGATACACACAGAGGTGGTTTAAGGTAGTGAGGCATCACTAGTTGAGGAGCTACAAATCTTGCACACAAGAAACTTGGTATTCTTCTTTAGACATCAGAATTTTGAGAGATATTTTGAGGGAAGGGAGCTTAATTTTAGTGGGTAAGACAACCTCAGGGCCATAAACAAGGAAAAAATGTAGTGGCTCTTGTGGGAGTGCAGATGGAGGTATGGTAGGCCCATAAGGCAAGAACAATCTAGAGGTGCCAATCTTGGCTAGCAACATTAATGGTCTTCTTGAGGACTTTCAGGACTATTTTTTTGGTAGCTTCAACTTGACCATTTACCTAGGAGAAGTATTTGGTGGAAAAATGTTGGGTGATTTTGAAATCACTACACAATGTGGCAACTTCCTAGTTCTTTAAAGGAGCCCCATTGTTCATGAATATGTTGTGATGACTGTTAAAGTGATAGATAATGTAATTCAATATGAACTTCAAATTCTATTTTCTCATAGTGTAGGTTAATTGAATAACCTCAACCTAATTTTTGAAGTACTTATTCATGGAAATAATGTACTTGTTTCCTTTTGTAGAATTGGGATATATTTGGTCAACAAGGTTGAAACCCCAACAGGAAAATTACCATGGTGTAATGCTGGGATAAAGGTAATGGGTGAGAGTGTGTATCAAATCTTCATGGTAATAACAAGGAACATAATGCTTCACAAAGTGGTATGCATCAACCTCCATAGTAGGCTAGTAATAACCCATTATGACAAGCTTCTTTGCTAATGTAAGACCATTTGAATAGGACACATAAATTCCTTAGTGTACCACTTCTAACATCATTCTATCTTCATCTAAATTTAGACATCATAGGAGGGTTTCATAAAAGTATTTCTAGAAAAGTGTGTCACCTATGATAGTACAGTGTGATGAATGAAGGTTTTCCTTTGATTGGGTGAAAGAGAAATGGGGATAATTTTGTGATGGTGGTAGAAAAAATGCTAGAGTACCATAGAGACTTAGAGCCAACAATTTCACACATCATCTCTGATTCAAGTTTTTCATAAGTAAGAAGTAAATTATTCTTGACAAAAAACTCACACATGTGACTATACTCTAGCATTGCGATCATGGAGGATATGGTAGACATGCCATCTTCTACTTTGTTGTTTTTCCTTGGTATCTATTGGAAGATTATCTCATGAAATGATTCTTAAGATCCTCTACAATTCTGTGATATGGTAATAACTTTTCATACTTCATTTGATATTTATTTGTAACCTATTTAATGACCAATTCTGAGTCACCAAAGACAAGCAAGCTCTTGTTGTTCTAGTGGATAACTTGATGAAGTCCTATGACCAATCCTTCATATTTAGCTATGTTATTTGTGCAAGAGAATACAATTTTTAGCACTTTAGAGTGAGGTCTCCTTGTAGTATAATAAACAATATTCCTTCCCCTAATCCTTTTCACATAAAAGAGCCATTAAAATATAGCTTACATTGCATACTAGGAGTGACACTCATAATAAATTTATGAAGAGGAGCTTCTCCATGTTATTTTTCAATGAATTGTCCTTTTATAGCCTTGTAGTATACATAGACAATGTCAAATTCATTGAGAATCAGGACCCATTTTGTAGGGTGACCAGTGAGTACAACTTTTGATAGCAAATATTTGTGAGGATCTAGCTTGGCTATGAGTTGTGTTGTATGATAAATCATGTAATGGTGTAGTTTATATGTGTATAAAACCATGACTAAGAAATCTCTCTGAACTGGGGTGAAACATAACTCATAACCAACTAGTGTTCAAATAAGATAGTAAATTTCCTTCTCATTTCCATTGTCATCCACCTATGCTAGGAGAGCACCTAGTTCAATTGTGGTAGAAAATATCTATAGAATCAATGGTTAACTTATGATAGAAGGAACAAGCACAAGTGGATTAGCTAGATATTATTTGACTTGTTCTAATACTTTTTGACAAAGACAATCCCATCTAAACTACATTTCCTTTTTAATAAAATGTTGGAGTGGATGGACTTTATTTAATGTAATAGGTGAAGGCATTTCCATGGTAGCTTTCAATTTCATTAAATATACCTCAATTCCTCATCATGAAACAATATAACCCAACAACTTTCCCAACTATACACCAGAGACACACTTCTTAGGATTAAGCCATACTTTGTATTTTTCCAACCTTTCAAAGGTTGTGGTAAGAACAAAAATGTGTTGATCATGTGTCTTTGAATTTCCTAGGATGTCATCAACATAGTCCTCCATAATCACATGTAGAAGATCATGAAAAATTGTGGTCATCGTGTATTGATAAGTGGTGCAACATTCTTCAAGCCAAATGACATGACCTGATAACAAAAATTTCCCCATGGGGTAGTAAATGTTGTTGTGTGTTGATCTTCTTCCACAATTTTGAGTTTACTAGAACCTAGGAAACCATCCATTAGAGATAAAATTTCATATCTGTCAGTTAAATCCACTATAATTTCTATGTTGGGGATTGAAAAATCATCATCTAGACATGCAAGATTAAGGTCTCATAAATCTGAATAGATGTGTGCATCCCTAGAAGCCTTTCCAACAGTTACAATATTGGAAACCGATTTAAGATAATCAATAGTTTGGATGAATTTTTCCTCTAACATCTTATGCAATTCCTGTTTTACCAAGAGTGCGCATTTGGGATGCATCTTGCATAACTTCTATTTAATAGGTCTAGTCTTTGGGTCAACCATTAGGTGATGTATAACCAAGAAGGTGTCTAAGCCATGCATGTCCTTGTAAGTCTACATAGATTAATTTATCCTTTCTTTAGGAATTGAATCATCACTTCTTTCTCTTCAAGACTTAGGGTAGTAATGATATATGTAATTTGTGGTTTTTGTAGTACCCAAGTTAGCTAGAACAATATCTTCAATCAGTATAGATGACTTTTTTGGTGGTAAAGTTATGAATGGAAAGTCAAATTCTCCCTCTTTTGGTACCTCAATGAGGGTTTCACCAAAAGATGCATCTTTTATTTTATTTTTCTTCATCCAATACTTCCCCTAGAGGGTTTTCACTAGAGGATGCTTCTTCAATTTTTTGATTTTAATTTTCTTTTTCATTTTTGGGACTAAGAGAGTTGACTTGGATACTAAAGTAGGACTCATTATTTTATTTGATATCTTTCTTGTAGTCCTAGAGATTCTTGGAGCTAAAGAGGACCATCATTTCTTTGTTAGAGGTACAAATATTGAGAGCTAGTGGTGCGCCTTGAGGGTTCTAGTCGACTGTGTTGAGGTCAACAAGGGGAAGGTCAGTGGATGAAAGATTAGTGATGGTGATGACATGGGCATAGTTATCTAGGTTGTATTTAATGTATTAGAAGTATTCTTTTGAGAATTCCTCCTCTTTAGTCTCAAGCTTGGGTTCAACCATATAATAGTTGTTAGCAAAGGGTACCTTGGTTTTGAGGGTGCTCAAATTTTGTCCTTTAGGATAGCTAGTAGCCCCAAGGGGTTTTATGATTCCATCTTTATTAGGCCTAAGGCTTATGCCATGATAGGCCATGTTTTTAAAAATAGGTGGAGCCTTGACATAATTATCTTTAGGGAATTCCACAAGATCATCTTTACCACCACAATAGAGCCAATCTAGGATATTAGACTCCATGTGTTCATCACTAAGGGAACCCCAATGTTCAAAGGTTTTTTTTTTTTATACATGCTGTTAGTTTAATTATTTTTCAAAGTCACCTTATGTTTTATTTTCAATTTAATTTTGAACCAATGGCTTTGCCTCTCCCTCAATGTGAAATCCTCGAAGTGCATGTCCCACAAAGTTTCCCTAATTCAATTTTTGCCCTTAGCCAATTTTTGGTTGATCAAAGCCTATTATTTTGACAAACCTTGAACCTTTGAAACATGTCATACCTTGGAATGAATTTGAACATTTAAACCTTTTTAGAGTAGCCAAACCATTTTGAACTTAGTTCAAACTAGTCTGACATTGTGAAAGTAGTTTTTGTAGGAAAAGTGGACCCAGAAGGAACACTTGGTCATAGCATCTGAAGTTGGACATGGTAAATACTAAGGTGGTCTCTTGACATGTCATTTGGTGATATAAGTAGTTAAAGGTGATATGAAAATAAGGAATACCATAATCATGAGAAAGTATGTCTTGTACAAAATGATTAAATGTTAAGTGTGTGTAGACAAGTACATGACATAAGGTGCATAAATCTATGAAAGGTAACCACATGTAAGAATATTGATGATTAAGTAATTAAGAAGTGAAAAGTGAAAATATATATATTTATGGAGATTACCTTGAGAAGTCTTGTCATACAGTACTTTAAAATGAGAAAATCTTTCCGAATCCTACTTTTGTAATTTAATCATAAGGTTTGTGTAGATGCTTAAAATCGTCCCAAATTCTCTATTTATTTATTTAATATTTCCTTTGATATTAACGTTAATTATTTATTAATTAATTATATTTTTTCATATTCTTCTACTTATTTAATTAAATTTATTTAATTAAATAGGTTCATTTTCCTAATGTATTTAAATTTAATTTAAATGCATCCCTCTAATGTACTAAATTTATCTAATACATAGTGCTCCATAAATCCCCTTTTAAATAAATTTTAATTTATTTAATTCCCTCCATTCCATTAAATTCTTTAACCCTATGATTAAGTTAAAACTTATTTAATTTAATCCTAATCCTATCTTAAAACCTAGTCTATACCCATCACTCTCATCCTTCTAAGCCTAATTACTACTTAATCCTGCTTTATTATCCTAAACACCTTTCCAATCACCTTTTTAGCTCTTAATTATTTGCTCACACATGTGTGAGAAGCTCATTATCCAATAACGCTTCCACTTCATTTACACCTCTTACACCTTTGTCCCCCCACTCTTTTCCCCAAGGTTGCTCACACATGTGTGAGCACAGCTTGAGCCTTTCAACCATAAAGGCTCTTTTTGAATTTTTCATGGCTTGTCCTTTAGCCCATGTGTCTCCCTTGTGGCACCTATGTGGATGCCACATAGATGCCACCTCCCCAAGGCCTCTCTCAAACCTATAAATAGAGCCCTTGTCTCAAGAATTTCTCCATCTTCTCCATATGCATTGTTATCATGCTAATATAGTTCTAGAGCTTTTTAGAGATTTTATTCTTAGGACTAACCTTTGGTAGTTTTTTGCATTACCTAGGTTTCTAGATTTTGCATTAGTTTCATGGTAGTATGATATTGTAGGTTTCTTTCTTCATTGCATTCTATTCACCTCCATATCCATGGAATCCTTTGAGGGTGGTTTACTCATAGCCATTGCTTGAAGGTATTTCACGCACATTCTTAGTATAGATTCATTTCATATTACATTTTCATCATCAAGGGATTCAATAGTTGTGCTTGGGAGAGCACATCTATATCCCTCACACTTAAGCACACCAACAAGGCCTCTTATGGGCACCCTTGTTGAGCTACTTTAAGGTTGTGTGAGGACTATAATATGTTGGTTGCATAGTTTTTTAAAACTCAAGTAGAATTAGTAGTTTTCCAATCTTGTTTGTATCTTGAATGCACATGCTACTAATGTTTGCTTGTTTACGTGTGCTCCTGATAGGTTAGGTTTTCGCATATATAGTTTGGTATTTTAAAAGATTTGTCTCAAAGTGGTAAGTTCATTCTTTCTTTAAGTGTTAGCTATGGAGAATGAAAAATTGGAGGTTTAGGAGGTTCAATAAGGGTTGTTACTACAAATTCAAGGTATATTTTTGGCAATCCTTTAGTTTAGTTTTCAATTCTCAATAGTTTCTCTTCAAGCTTGGTCTAAAGTTGTGATTTTTCTTTGGGGTTGAAAAGTATGAGGTCTTCACTTCATTATTTTTCAAATAGTGTCAGTGTGAACTATAGAGGTTCTATGATGACTGATGCAAACTTAAAGATAGCCAATGTAGATGCCATTTGAGATAAAATGCAAGAAAATGGAGAGGGTAAGTTTTTTGATCTTAGATTGGTTTTGACATATGAGTGATAATATACTTAAGTTATTTACTTAGTTCATTATGAACAAGTAATACATGCCAAGCATAAGTTGTCAAATAATATATGTCGAGCGATAGATATTTAGTGTGAGCTGAATAACTAGTAAGTTCCAAGTCACTTAAGTGCCAAGGAGATGATATGTGTGGAGCTATTTAGATGTCGAGTGATCAGTAGATGCCAAGTCATTCAAAGGCTGAGTTACAACATTTAAGTTGTATTTGATGCCAAGCATTAGGGACTTCAAGTTCCCAGTTACATAGTTTTGACATAGTTTTTGTAATGGCACAAACTTCTATGTAAACCATTTTTGGGCTGACTTAAGGATTAATTTATTATCTTTGTTGATAAGGATGAATCTTAATTGTGAATTCCTATGCATTACATGCATCCAATTAGAAAAGGGAAGGTTTAAGCAACAATATGGGTGAATCACTAACATTGATTTATACCTAACACTAAGTCACCTAAGTCTTGTTAAGGAAGAAAAACCTTAAAATTTTAAAAAGAATGCTAAGGAGAATTAATGAGAGTTTTCATGCCCAAATAGAGCATTCATGGTAATTAAGGTGTTATGAATTGAGTTAGATTGCAAAATCAGTTAAAGGAGAATAGAGGAAAGGTATCAAAGGATAGTAGAGATACATTTGATCAGAAAGGATCAAGTACATATCAATATAGACATGATCTGACATCAAGCAATAGAGTGCTAACTATAGGATTATTATTGAGACATTTTAATAGGTGACTCAATTAAATCTCTTAATTGAGGAGTCCTAATAGACTATGTTTAAATCCTCTAACAAGGTGCTTACTTAATTGTGAGTTGGAGTCCTCTAATTAGACACACTTTTAATAGGGTGAGACCTAATAGTCTTTGTAAGCCTTTAATAGGGAAGACCTTTCACAGGGTAGATCATATTTCATGGTCAAACATTGCAACCTTCATTGGATACACTTTATTACTGTAGTAGTGAACATTTGTGGGTGTCATCCCCACCCTAGATTTACGTTCTCATTGGAAGGTTTCTAGGTAACCAAATATCAAATATCTTGTGTTAGAGGATTTAAACACAGTCTATTAGGACTACTCGGTTAAGAAATTTAATTGAGTCACCTATTAAAATGTCTCAACAATAATCCTATAGTTAGCACTCTATTGCTTGATGTCAGATCACCTTTATATTGATATGTACTTGATCCTTTCTGATCAAATGTATCTCTACTATCCTTTGATACCTTTCCTCTATTCTCCTTTAACTGATTTTGCAATCTAACTCAATTCATAACACCTTAATTACCATGAATGCTCTATTTGGGCATGAAAACTTCCCTATTATATTTCCAATAGTTGGTATCGGAGCTGAGTTCTTTGAAATTAAAGCTTTGTAGCTTTGAGGAAAGATCTTGGATATGGAAGTCTACATATTGGGAAAGACTATTGAGAATCAAAATATTGAAATACAACTTTCCTTACATTAGCTAAATGAAGCAAGAAATGATTTGAAGATATCACTAAAGAGAAGGAAGGAAATTGCTATTGAAGAGATTGATGCAAAATACCATGAGATTGACACTACTAAATTTTTTGTTGATGGAAACACAAATGAATTTGATGGAAAATAATGAAATCCTAACTAGAGAAGTAAAAAATCTAAAGAGAGAATAAGAAGTCCAATCAGTATTGCTATGTGAGGTGACCGAGCAGAAAAAGAAAGATGAAGAGGACAAAAGGATTTTGACAAGCAAACTAGAAGAGAAAACATTAGAGGTAACTAGGATTGCTAACATGCAATTGGAAACTTTGGGTCAAATGATGATTGCAAATCATGAATTGAATGCAAAGGATATTGAGATCACAACACTAACGTTGTAGAATAAAAAAATGAGGAATGGTCTGAAAAGATAAAAAGAGTTTGCTAATAGTTTCAACAACCCTAGTGAAGCCATCAACTACTTTGAACAATTGATGAGATCCCCTAGATCCAACAATGATATTTATGAATTGGGATACACTAGTATTGAAGAAGGAGAATCATCCAAAAGTGGTGAAGAAAGAAGTAACGAAGGTAAGAATTCCAAAACTACTTGTCATAATTGTGGTAAGATAGACCATCATATTGATAAAGTTTGCAAGAGCAAGATTGCAAATCAAAATCCTAAGAAGAAGTTCATGGGTTATTTCCATAAATTCAACAAACAAGGAAATCAGGCACATGAATGTAGAACTAAGACCAAAAGCACACAAAAATTTGAAGGATACTATTATAACTATTAGAAGTATAGATATAGAGCAGATGAGTGTAGATCCAAGCCTAAATGGTCATCAAACAAGAAGAAAAAGGTAAAACACTATGGAAAATCTTATAATTGGGATTATAATATGAGTTATAGTTCTCACTTCTATCAAGAGTATGGACATGTTGCTGAAAATTGCATAAGAACACATTTCAAAAATGACTACAGTAGATGGTTGAGTCAAACCACATGTTTTAGCTATTTGAAAATTGGTCACATAAGAAAAAATTGTCCAACAAGGTCAAAGGCACCAAGCAACAAGTTAAAGAAAGGAAAAGGAAAGGTAGATTTTGAGAATGGTAGAGATGAGATGAAAAAGACATGGACAGAAAGGAAGATTGCAACACATCAAGTTCATAAGGGATCACTTCACCCAATGGGTTAGGTGATAACACTTCCTCAAATTAAGAAATCAAGAGGTATGTGGGACTAATATCTAAAAGATATACTATACATTAGTTCCAAGGATTTGGTTATGAAAATATTACATATGCATGAATAATGATGCAAGGTGTTGTTAAAAACCTAGAAGAAAATTTTAAGTTTTGTTAGTTTTCATTTTACTGTCAAGAATATAAAGTTTCACTATGGTTGCCAAGTGAAATATTAGTTGATGTCGAGCTATCAAAGTTGTTAGTGTTGACCAAGCTTGTAGTAGTTTTCGAGTGGAATGGGAACTTCATGGAAGTTGAGTGAGTCAAAATCTTTATTGAAGCCTAGCTTACAACTATGTAAGCACTAAGCATTAAATTCAAGGTTTTAAGGTCTATATGATCAATTTCTACTTATTTGATATCATTTGAATTTGAAGAAGAGCAGAAAGAGAAAAAGGAAAAATTGTTAGAGATCATACCAATGTTTTCAAGTTGAATTCAATAGTCACTCGAAACCATCACAATAGATTCACAAAGGTATTTATCATGTGCTGAGCTATGCAATTTGAATTTTTGCAAACCCTAGTTAACATTATGGCATCTAGTTCTTTAGCTACTAGGGTTAAAGAGTGTAAAGAAGTTTTGAATGTACAATTGATAAGTATAAGATCAGAAAATCAAACTTTAGAGCCATACTTGACATCAGTTACAAGCAAGGTCCATTTGGTGCATTATCTATGATACCACTAAGAGTTTTGATGATTCAAGATGTAAGATAGTCTTGAGTAGAATTCATTATAATTCTATATGGTTGGATAATGAGCTGGTGAAGATCACCAAGAAAATTGTACATAGAGTAATAGGTTATCCAACACTTGACTGACCTAAAACAATGAGAAGTGAATCCAAAAAGGTCATTGAGAAGAATATAGGGGGAGTGTGGAATAAACGAGGGATGACAATTTGTACTATTTTAGATCCCCTAATTACATTTGTAGTGAAGATAATAACACATAAATTTTATCAATCAAGTAGGCTCAATAGTGTACCATGTATTGTTGTTGACATGGGCTATAGGATAGTCATGAAATATCATACCTATGACCTTGCTGACTTGCAGATGCAACAATTATTAGAAAATTTGGGAGCTATAAGGAAGACCAAAAGTGCACAATGTAAATTTGGCTCAATTCTTGTATGTATGTTCTTTTTTGTATAGAACACTTTCCCCATATTTGGTAAAGTTGCTTGGAAAATAAAGAAATCTATTACAGTGTAGAGAGGTGAGTTTATTGAGCAACTTGGGAACAATTTTGAGTTAGTTATGACAAGCTATTTTGAGGACTTCAAATAATTAATGAAGAAGAGACTGAGAATACCATTTTCACTACTTGAGAAACATTTCAATGATGTTTTCTTTCTAGTTGACACTGATTTTACATATGTTCAAGCTATTGTTCCAAGGGTTAGGTGGCTAAGGCCACTAGGCCATCAAATAAATGTTGATGAAGCCTCTACAATAATTAAAATATTACTTGTAGAAGTTGTAGATGCTAAGGCTATTTCCTTTGGAAACTATGATGTCGCCAAATCTAAGATAACAATGGATTTGAAGACTGCCTTAGTCATTAGGAAGAAGAACAAAATTGTGAAGAAGTTAAAAGATAAATTTGGTGAAGGAGCAAATGAAGAAGAAGAAAATGAGGAAGAAGATGAACAAGAAGAGGATATACCAACTCAAGAACCATTGACCTTAACTCAAGGTTAAGGAGAAGATCAAATAGAAGAAGTGGAAATTGAAGAAGGTGTTGAGGGAGAAGAAGCCAATGAAGCACTAGAGAAAAAGAAGAGGAAAAATAAGACACTAACTAATAACAAACCAAGGAAGGCTACAAAACCTAAGCCTATAGTTCCCTCTACAAGAGCAAGCACAAGAGCTACTACAAAGAAAACTCAAGAAGTAGTCAAGCCAAAAGAGAAGGGGGTTAGACTAGTTAGCAATGAAGAGGATCCTAAGAATAGATTGAGGAGAAAATATGTTGCTCTAGTTGAATCTAATGAAGAGAAGACAAAATTTGATGATAACAACTAGTTTCAAGTGGTAAGTCATAGTCCTTCAAATACAAAAATATATGTGAGAATATAAGGAACAATACTCATTTATTTGGTTTCACACATATTAAATTTGACACACTTGGAAAAGTTGAGATGAACCAAGTAGAGGAGTCAATTTATGCCATGGTGGCAACATTTAAACAAACTCCAATTGAAATTTCCAACTCTCTAACAAAGGAATTATTAAATAGAGTTGAGCAAAAGTGGCATTATAGTCTAAACAAAGAAAGAAAAGCTAGAGAGACCACACTTTCCGGAGTGATGGTGGAACTAGATGGAGAGACAGTGTCTAAGGCATTGAAGAGGCATACTACAAAATTTACATTAAAATACAAGGCATTCAACATATTGCGGAACAAGGTTGAGGATGTTGTACAAAAGAACACTTTGATTTGCAAATCACTATATGGTTTGACAACACCCAAGGCAATAATGTAGACACCTATTGAGGTAGGTAAGGATAAAGAAGAGAAAAAATAGGTAACTAAAGCAATCATAGTTGATATCAAGCTAGTTACACAAGAGGAAGACATTGAAACAAATGTAGATACACATGCACTAGCTAAGGATGACTAGAAAATAGAATAGAGTGTACTAGATACACTAGTGCTGAGTGCTAGTCCTCCACATGAAGTGAACACAGAAAATGATGCTGTAAAGATAAAGGATGTTTTTAATATTATTACTCAGAACATCAATCCCCTCACAGAGGATTACTTGAAGAAGATACTAGTGGAATCCACTACCTAGGCCAAACTTTGTTAGAATCCTATACTGGTGAGTGTTGATGAGATTGAGAAGGAAAAGAAGGTATTTGTAGGGGAGGAAGTATAGAAACAAGTTACACCTACAACCCCTCCTCAATTTTCTATGATACAACCTACATTACCCCTTGTAGTATATCAAAGGAAGGAGCCAACTACTTCTACCATCAGTACATTAGAAAAAAGTACTCTAGTCTCAATCACTATAAAGGAAAGTGAACATGATAAGGGTGAGATAGCTGGAGTGTAGAAAGATGAACTAGAGAAGACTGAAGGAAAAAAAGTTCAAATAGGTCAAGCAGATACTCTTGCACCTCAAGGTGCATCTATGAATATATAGAAGGAAAAGGATAAGACTAAAGAGCTAGGTATGACTACCAAACCTGAGGAAAAATTAGAAATACAAACACTGGTAACTTTACTAGAAACTACTACTCCTCCTAGTCAAGCTCTTAATAGGCCAATTATTAAAGCTATAGCCCTACAATCATCATAGCCAAGCCCAAGCATGTCTAACGTAGATGAAGTAACATCATTTGTTAATATGAACTTGGATGAAGTGATTGAGTTTCCCAAGTTTGATTATGAAACTATCACTATTGAGTAGATGGGCATACTCTAGGAAGCTCTAGCAAAGAAGAAGAATAAAAAATTGCTCATACATGGGCATAGGCAAAAGAAAGCCTTGAAATATATCAAGGAAATTTTAATTGATGCATTTAATCTACTAGATTTAGAGGAAAACAAGACAATAATTGAATAGTTAACTAGCTTAGAGGAGAAGGTAAATGACACAGACCTAGATTCAAATGTAAAATTACTCGAATGGTCTAAGAGAAAGTTCTAACATAAGGTTGATGAAAAGATATCAAGTGCTATTGCATTATCATAGGTTGTGTTAGCAACCAAAATAGATAGTGTTAAGAAGGTACTAGAGAACATCTTCTATTTGTATAACAAATTGTGTAATCCTACACTCTTCACACAAGAAATAAGGAGTTATATTTTGAGTTTGGAGAGTCACATATAGTCATCTAGTATAACTCTAGCAAAATATCTATCTCAGAGTGAGAAATATTTCAAAAATTCCTCCACTCCCAAAGTTAGTTAGTAGTGTTACACACAAATGAAGCAAACATCAAGGCTGAAATAATAAGTATCTAGTGAATTTTGACTCCACATATGGAGATATTGCATAATGAACTAGCCTTTTCTGAAACACCCATGAAGAAAGATTTGCATATTTCTACTCATGAAGGCTTAGTTCACCTTGCTGACGAGTTGGCCATCTAGATCAAATCATTGGAGGTAGCTTGTGATAACTGGGATGCAACATAAAAAATAATGCTTGAGGTCCACAAATCATTTTTGGACAAATACACTCTAAGTGTATAACCCTTTGACATCAGTGTCAAAATGGGGAAGTAATAAGATATGAGAGAAATAAGAGGTATGGGGTAGATAATATTTTTAAGGGTGATATACAAATCAACCAATACAAATATACTCAAGAGAAGGAATAATTTTGAGTTTAGATACAAAACATCAAAATCAACTTAGGGGGAGTTATTGAATTTTGAGGTATGACTAATGAGTCATAAGCTTTTACAAAATTTTGAAGTTTTGAAATTTTGTATGTACATGGATATTATCTGAGTTATGCTTGAAAGGCTAAAGGTTATTCATACATGGTCAAATATTTTTCCACTCATGTCAAAGGGGGAGATTGTTAATCTTGATTGACATTATGCTTAAGTTATTAACTTAGTTCATGCCGAACAAGTAATACATGCTGATAATAAGTTGTCAGATAGTATATGCCAAGCAGTATATATTTAGTGTGAGCTGAGTAACTAGTAAGTGTCAAGTCACTCAAGTGCCAAGCAGATGATATGTGACAAGATATTCAAATGTAGAGTGATTAGTAGATGCTGAGTCATTTAGAGGTTGAGTTACATCATTAAAGTTGTAGTTGATGTTGAGAATTAGGGACTTCAAGTGCTGAGTTACATAGTTTTGACATAGTTATTTGTAACAGCACAAACTTTGATGTAAACCATTTTTGGGCCAACTTAAGGATTGATTAATGATATTTTAAAATAATGATGAATCTTAATTATGAATCCCTATGCATTACATGCATCCAATCAAAAAAAGGGAAGGTTTAAGCGGCATTATGGGTGAATCACTACCATTGATTCATACCTAACCTAAGTCACCTAGGTCTTCTTAAAGAAGAAACATCTTAAACTTTAAAAAAGAATGCTAAGGAGATTTGAAGAGAGTTATCATATGCCAAAAAAGAATTCATGGTGATTAAGGTGTTATGAATTGAGTTACATTGCAAAATTAGTTAGAGGAGAACAGAGGAAAGGAATTAGAGGAAAAAAGAGATACATTTTCTTAGAAAGTATCAAGTACACATCAATATAGAGGTAATCTAACATCAAGCAATAAGGTGCTAACCCTAAGATCATTTCTAAGACATTCTAATAGGTGAATTAGTTAAATATCTTAATACAGTAGTCCTAATAGGTTGTGTTGAAATCATCTAACAAGGTGCTTACTTAATTGTGAGTTGAAGTCCTCTAATTAGACACACTTCTAATAGGGTATTAAAATCCTTTAATAGGGTGAGACCTAATAGTCTTTTTAAGCCTTTAATAGGGTAGACCTTTCATAGGTAGATCATGTTTCATGGTCAAACATTGTAACCTTCATTAGATGCACTTTATTATAGTAGTAGTGAAGATTTGTGAGTGTTATCCCCACCCTAGTTTTACCTTCTTGTTGGAAGGTTTTTGGGTTATTAAATATCTTGTGTCATACATGTGTTGAATAGTTTACTTTCATGCTGTGGATGTATATGCTTAATTTTGTATTTTAGTCTATATACGTAGATTGTGAGATGGATGTGTAGTGAATATTTTTAGAGGTTGAAAGTTTTAATTGCTGATTCACTCACCACTCCCCCCCCCCCCCCCCCCCCCCCCCTCAAAATTTACTTCCCTATTGTATTTCCAACAAAATTTATGGGTCAAATCCTAGACAATAGTTTATTACTAGCCCCAACCTTTTCCCAAGCCATTGTGAACCTTGAATTGTTTCAAGAATGTATAAACCATTAAGATATAAGTCTTACTATATCATAAAGAATGATGGAAAGGTATTACTCTTAGTTACTAGAGACACAATGATGTCTCTGTTTAAATTACCCAATGAACCATTTACTAACTTCACTCCCACTCAGTCCTATGCCAAATTCAGTGAAACCCTTGACACACATCACTCTATCATAGCCCATCCTTGGACCCAAAATTTCTATAAAGGTAGTTTTTAGCTATCAAGGATTATAAATAAATAGCACATGAAACCTTACATCCACATTATGGTAGTTTTGTTACATAGAGTTAGGGGTTTTCTTAAGGCATTTTTGTTTGAAGACTCAATTTTTTTATTCATTGAAATCATATTAAAGGGAAAAAATTTATTAAATTGGGCCAAGATAATATCTAGCTCAATGAGAGAACTCTTGAAATGAACTTAGATCATCAAAAAGGATTTTCTTATGTCCTCCTATCTTATGTATTGTTTGGAGTGAACTCAAAATCTCTCTCTCCTACCTCATAAACCTTAGGATCATGATATCCTTATATACAAATACTATCCCTTTCAACAAAAGAGATACATTTTATTTAACTATAGGAAGGTTCATGATATTTTCATGGGAAAATTATGATTTGAACTAGTGGGCATAATGGAAAAAAGAGATTCATTGGAAGCCTTATGATTGATCCAAACCAGTTTGTTTAATTTACCAAATTCACATACCTTAGGGTAGGTGGTTTCAATGAAGAGAACTTGAGATTACCAAGATTTTCCATTGATTTCTTTGTATTGGCTAAGATTCATTAACAACTTGCCATTGTAATAAATAAGTTCTTGCCTGAAGATAAATGAGATAGTTTTTTTCCTCTAAATCTCAGTAAAATTTCATGAAAAACTTTAAAAGATGCCATAAATATTGGGAGAAACTTGTGTGATTTTGATTTTGGATTTTATCACAAGAGAACTGGGTTCGAGAATAAATAATTCACCTAAAATGTTTTGGAGGCAAAAGATCAATTCACAATTCTATGTCACCTAAAGGACTACTAGGAAGACTTCTTAAGCAAAATAGAGGTTCAAAGGAGAGACAACTATAGAATGTTATTTCTACAAGTCTGTACTTTCTAGTTAAAATTGAAAGCTAAAAGAGTTCAAGAAGATAATTTTGATGTTGTTGAACATGAGTACCTAAAACAACAGGAAGCACCCCTACCTCCCATTAACTAGTCTAAACCAGAAGAAGATGGCATAGTATGAAGAAATCACAATATCATTGAATGCCCCAAATATTGACAATTTGGTATATGTAGATATGTAAATGTTGTCATTAATAGAAACACATGATGTACATGCTTGTAGAAAATATTAGAAATAAAGATACTTAGCTTTTTGGGACTTAGAAAATTGTCTAAGTATGAAAATGGTTTACAACAATGTATTATTTTGTATGCAACTTATTTCCAACATCATACTATGACTAGCAAGGTTACATGGAGGAAGAATAAAATGAGCTAGTTAACATTGCTTGTAGGAATACTAACTCTAACACTTGTTATTCAAGTTGTAGTGAATGCAATTATGTGTTTATCAAATAGTAACAAAGAACAATATTTGAGGTATAAATTGTTTATATAATATTATTTTTGAGAGAGGTTATATGGAAATAGTATACATGTTGATGATGATGAGTAGAACCACATACATCAATACAGAGTACATAAAAGAGATATTTAAGATTTACAGAATATCAAAATGAAAGGTAAAGGAAATATTTTGTTTAAAAAATAATTACTTGACCAATTAGGGAAGACATCCTAGATGTTTAATCTAAGTTGGAGACTTTATTTTGGTCCTAGCCAACCTAGCATCAATTTGTGAAAAGGCTTGGTATTTATGCAAAGACATCTTGGAAGGTTATTCAAAAGTTATGAATGCTTAGTTTTGTATCATATGCAAGAACCGAGTTTTTGATAAATTGATTTTTTGATCCAAAATTGAGCTAAGGTCAAAGATCAACTAGAAAGAACGTGCAACATCTATACTTCTATATTTGAGGAACTTAAAGGATAAATTACTTCTTTGGGCAGTGAGCTCTTCTTGCATACATTGTACCACAACTCCAAACAGGGTTGGAATCTTGTAATAGGGATTCAAAGTCTCCTAATAGGGACTCTTATACTAAATGTATTTATAGAATCCTAATAGGGTCAATCCTCTAAATATATATATATATATATATATATATATATATATATATATATATATATATATATATATATATATATATATATATATATATATATATATATATATATATATATATATATATATATATATATATATAGTACATATATATATATATATATATATAGTACATCTTTGTGGGTATCATCCCCACCAATATTTTCCCTTGGCCAAGGTGACTCGCCTCACAATAGGTGTATCATAGTCATGCACTAGGCCTTGCTTAGGAATAATATTCAAACTAAGGACTATTTCTCCCACTATGAGGTGCATTTAGTCTTATCAACCTAGGGACGTATACTTGAAATGGTCGACATAGTATGTGCACTAGGTCTCTTAATGAGTTACTAAGCTTATGCTGCAGGAAAGTAAAAATGAAAGGAAAAGAACCTACACTATTTCTATAGGAAACTAACACAATTAACTCTATGAATACTGAAAATACAATGAAAAGATAAAAAATATTCCAACTTGGCTCATCCACTAAAACTTTTCTCACATATGTTGCAGGAACATTCACAAAGTGTGATGCTACATGAAGGAACTCACAACTTCTAACTAAGATTCTATGAATTCTTGGAAATTAATCTATTATATCTTAATCTAATCCACCTTCCAAGTGGGCCCCCTTGGTCAGCTACTCTAAACTACTAACACAATATGAAAGCCGAAAACTATTTCATTCAATTTAGAAATTCATTACATAACACAGAACTGTAAAAACACAACTATAAAAGTTAACAGTTTGTTCTCAAAAAATATTTCCTCTAACTGATTCTAAAAAAATAACACACTTGGGTTGATTCCTATGTATAGGAGATCACCATTTATTCCATAATAGAAAAGTAAATGACCTAGATTAAAATTTGCAAGAGAGAAAATAGGAAGATAACAACTGAAGGTGGGAAGAAGGAATAATGGCTTAAGGTGGGAATAATAAAGTCTGAACATCTTCATGCCATAGGGTAAATGTAGAGATGGTAATAAGTCTTCATAGCTCCTCCTTACTCACTTCTATGACTTTTGGAACCATTTCAACTTCCTCCACTATGGTTGCTGCTTGGTATTCTCTTCTCCTTAAATGTTGTCGATGCTTAGCTTTTGAATTCCTCTAATCATCTTTCAATCTTCATTAATAGGTTAGTTATAACACAAAACATGTTTGCAAACAAAGATTTATCAAATTAAATTCAAATTTAAGAACTACATTTTTATAGCTATATGAAATACTGCATACTATATATAATATTAGCAAAAGATGGCATTGTTCTACCCCATAGGTTTATCATAGGTTCGGTAAACATAGGTCCACAAATGTTTTAACAAATTATTAACAAAGTACTTTAAACATCATAAAATAAAGGCAAATTTTGGTCTCATCATCTGCTCTCTGCCAAACTAATGCTTGTCCTCAAGCATTGCACTTCTTTGTAAGTGACCTGAACTCTCCGATTTCTATTCTTCCCCTCCTGTTGCTCTTAAAAGCGTAGTAAAATCCTCTAGTTCTCTCCCACACTTCTCTCTTATGATCTTCCTACAATTTGTCAAGTCTATAAACATTAATGTCATACAAGGGCCACAAGAACATTGGAGGCTACATTGTTAAGGGAAACCACAAATTCGATCTAGGCTGCTTCCCTAATTCTATATATTTTGGAACTCTGTTAAGTGCCGCTTCCAAGTTAATAGGGCTGTTTGGTTTTGAATTCTTAAGAGATTTAGGTAGTTTGGCCCACCTACTCCTAACACTAGTCATGGCTCTCTAAAATGCAAAGTAGGGAAAATATTCGTATTCAGCATAAACCTTAGTTTTGGTAGCAAAGATCTTCTCCATTACTTTTGGATTCCTCTTTCCATAGGTCAATGTGAACCAATCCCTAAGCATTTCATCTGGCTTACTACTTTCTACTCTTAAAGGTAAAGGTTTTGTTCTTTCCTCATCCCTATAGTTATTCAATTGCTTGTCATAATTCACTTCATTGGACATCCATGACATAAGGGCTTTTTGATGTATATCTCCTATGTAAAGAAAGGGATTCCATTTAGTCTCCAAAGGAATAACAAAATTATAAACATATAATTCACATAATACGTTTTGCTACAATGGTGGCAGAGTCTAATACCATCCATAAAATTCCTATGCTAATTTAAACTCCGCATTCACATTCTTGAGGGTTAACATTAATTGAAACAAAAGAAATTGCTCTTTCAAATAGAGAGCATAAACTCTAAGTTGTGGCCTACAAGTGAGGGCCTAGTCAGCTAGCTTAAGAGCATGGTCCATGTGTTGCTTTTGGCTTTCGAGCTATTCCTTTAATTCAACAATTTCCTCATTTTGAGCTACTATAATCTTATTCATCTTTTTCTTTTCTTCTTTCCATAATGCCTTAGCAAAACAAATACTGTCCATATAATTGAAAGAGGAGTTTTTGTAGTGTAACAACACTGTGGTCTTCTTCATTATCCCTTTTCCTCTTCCTTTGTTCCTACCATAGATGTTCTACTAAACTAGTGATCCATGTTGATCTATGTGTAATTAGAGCAGTTTTTGGATCCACATATTCAAGAACTATCTCATCCCTACAGCTGGAGGTGCCTGGTAAGTCTACTAGGGTATCATCTAGATTTTCTTTAATTTCTTCCTTACATTCTTTAGTAGGATTATCAGGAGTGCTTGTAATCTGAAGATGAGGGGGAGAATGATCAAAAACAATTTGTACAGGGGATTACTTGGTGGAAGTTTCAGATCTAATAGGATCCTTAGAAATTTGCATTCTCATTATAGGGCTTCTCCTTATAGGGGTTTCTTCATGTGTTACAACCTTTAGCCTACTTTTCCCTTTGGGTTTTTATGCTATAGAAGTAGTTGCTGTAGGACCTTTCTTTGTTCTCTTTAGTTTTACAATTGTAGGGCTTGGATCTTGCTAAATAGAAATTTCTTCTCGCAGTTTTAATTTTCCCTTAACTTTTCTGGTAGTAGGTTTAGGAATTTCTTGTACAGGTGGAGGCACATTTTCTTGAATAGGGGTAGTTTCTTGTTCATTTCTTTGAGTCCTTGCAGTTTCAACCTCTTGAATGTTTTGTTCGACATGCTCACTAGTGGGATCTACATTTTTCTCAATATGTTGTTCACTAGGGCTAGCTTGGGGTTGCAGGGTTTTAAGTTGCACAAATTCATCCCACATTAAGAGGGATACATCCCTAAGTGACTACTTTATTAGCAACTTAATTGAAGCATGATGAGTAATAGAATTCTCTTTTCCTTTCTGAGTTTCCTCTGCACTAATGCAAAGGATATTATACAAGAAATTCAAAATATTCATAGAGAGATTATGCCTTACATAACTAAGTAGCTTGAAATGATGTGCATGTATGTATGAAAATCTATCTTTGCATGTAAAATGCTTGATTATATGCATGGCTAATTCACTGTATGGTGGTGGCAATGACATTCTCTTGCATCCTTGTTTTGTGATGTCCAATTAGGGATCAAGCGACTTGGTAAATTGGGCTCTTGTTGACCTAGCGTCATGCGTGCTAGGGTAGTGTTCACCCACTGTGGGTAACCTAGTTACTTCAGTGACATACTCCTCTGTTGCAACTACTATTAAGCCCCAAATAGAAGCCTTTCTCTCATCAAATGTCCTTGTAAATTTGACAACCGCCTCTTCATCATATGCAGTTAAACTCAAGAAATACCCTAGCCATCCACATGCATTGAACCTTCTTACAACTTCTACATCCGAGAGCAACGTAGTGTGCTCTACTAGCTCTCTCCTTTGCAACTGCCCACCCATTTCCTTAACACTTCCTCTGTTTTCTTTATTTTCTCTATTTTGTCTATTTTTGGATTCAAGCTTCAAACTATTGTGTTATTCTTTAGACTCCTCACACTTCTTTGTTTTAGGAAGCAATTAATTGTCATAAAAAAATGTTATGCACAATAATTATGTTTTGAATGAAGGTAAATCATAAATATGTGTGAGAATCATCTAGAAATAAGGTTCGGATGACAAAAAAAATTTAAACATAGGTCACATCACAACTTGAGACAGAAAATCATTCAAAAATAGGGAGTACAACACCTCACTTTGCATACTTATGGAAATAAATTTTTATTAATGAAGGGTAATACGAAGATTTAGAAAATCATCATGGATAAATGGACATGCCTTTGGATGTTATGACCTTCACTACCCCTTCCTAAATTTAGAAAAGTGTCCTCACTTGTCAAACTTAGTATAGGTAAGGGACTGGCATAACGCCACCATCATATAGATTATGTAGTATTAAATATAATTACCAAAATCTAGATGAGCTTAGACTGTAGCTAAGCTCTCTTGCAATTTGGAGTTTATCAGACCAAGTTAAAAAATAAATAATAGTTTTTGTTATAACAGAGAAGGTTTATTTTATAACAGAAGATGAAATCTATGTTTTCATAACAAATTTTGTGGAGCATTTTCATGATGAAAAGAAGCTATTATTAACGTCAAGTAGCATTTGAAGATTGGATATAAGATTTTTAGTAGATATTTGATTTTAGAATGAAACTAACACCTTTTTTGATTTAGCAAAGTATGAAATTAATGTAATTTCAAGATGGATAAATAAATGGATTAAAAATTGATTACCTCCACATTGTGATCATCTTAGAAGCTTAGAGCACCCATAAGTGATTTCGAGTAAAACCCTACTTTGGAAAAAGGTATTTTATCACTTTTCTTGCAAAGTTTCTTTGTGAAATTTCAATTTCTGTGAAATCATGGATATGACAATAGTTCACAATGTTGAAAATATTGAGAAACCCAAATTGAAGGTTGTCCTTATGAAACTCTTAGAAATAAACCTTAATTTGGATCTATCATAAATTTCGAACAATGTAGTTTTCTTGGAAGACGTAGGAAGTTACTTCTCTAGCAAGTTTGAAATTGTTGGAGGTGAACTTATGAGCAAGGATATGGAAATTGTTTTCAACCATGATATGACCATAAAGCTCAGATTTTAACATCTAAAAGATTTAGACCTATTTAGATAATACTTCTACCTTGAACTTGAGAATAAAGAATTGACTCAAATTATATTAAGTAGAATGCATAATGGGAAGTTATGGATGGGAGACAATGTAGTTGACATCTTTTTTGACCTTATTCATGAGGTTACTAGTCATAGAAAACAAGGTAGTGTACCCATTGGTGAGAAATTAGTCAAGAAGAAGGTTGAACTCAATACTAAAGCAGTTTATAACAGCAAGGCAATGGTGATCAATGCCATTAAACGACATGATCTGAGATTCTTGAGAAGAATCATTGCATCTTCTATTTGTACAAGTTCTAAGAATGATGAGTTGTTACTAGGATTTATCTATGTAGCCTACAAGATTTTCATTGAGAAAGAAGAAGTAAAATTGAGTGAGATTTTGAGAGTACAACTCCTTTAGAATTTGGAGAAGATTAAGAGAATTAAGAATGGTGTATTTAGATTTTAGTCACTAATCAATAATATTTTATTTCATGTACTTAAAATATTTCCATTTCTATCAGTTATAGAGATCATGATTTGTGAAAGATGTACTATGGATAAGATAAGAGATGTATGCAAAAGGTATCCTACATATAAAATCTTGGATAGTGGCAATTTGATTATGAGAACATTCTAGAATAAAATGAAACAAAGATTCAAAATTGCACTAGAAATTGTTGATATGTTTAAGGATGACATATGCTTTATGGTAGATACAAACTTAACTTATGTTGAACCAGTAGAACCAAGGGAAACATTTCTTCAACCCTTAGGCTATGAATTGAGTGATGATGTAGCTATTGGTTACATTGATCTATTGTGAAACTTTGGAAAGGACAAATCCTCATAAAGTTTGGAACATGTGAAGAGATAACTCAGTCAGCTTACTAGGAATCCTTAGAAACAAAATCTCATAAGAAGGTTAAGACTATGATGAAGAAAGCATTGATTGAGGCCATTATGAGAGAAAAGGGAATCACAGGTATTTAGGCAAATAATCTCTAGACTAAAAAAAATTGGTGAAAAAGGTATGATGTATCTGCCACCTCTATTAGTTGGTCAAGCATTTGATGTATCCATTCCAAAAACTCCTATAGAGAAAATCATTCCATATGCTATTGTATCAGCTGAGAAACCTCATGAACCAAAAAAAAAGTCTAAAAGGCTAGTAGAAGTTGAGACTCACAAGTCAAAAAGAGTTAATGAACAAGCTACTAGACCTGGGAAGAGGAAGAAAAAATTGTTGACAATTAAAGATTCTAGTAAAAAAGAAGAAGAGGAACAAGAATTCAAACAACCTAAAAAGGTTATTGCTTCTAAATAGCTAGAAGGTAAAACAAGGAAACCTTGGAAATTGAAGATAGAAAATATTAACAAAACTATTCTCAATGAGGGGAACTTTGTGTAAATGAATAAGTCTTATGATTTATACAATGATATTGAGAGAGAAGATTGATATCTCCACTATGAGATATATGATTCTTCACAATTTGAAACTTGAAGACATTGAAGGCATTGTGAATCAGAAAGTCTACGAAAAACTTATAGAAAAGAAGGGACCAGTTTGTGAAGAATACATGGGACTTTGAAAACCCATGATAATAAATATGTGCAAAATTGATGATAAAGAAGAAATCAGGAAACTGATGAACAAAAAAGCACCATACTTATGAAGTAAGATGAGGCCATTTTTGTTTATGGGAGGTGAGAAGAATGTCATAAGAAGTGAAACAACTACAACCATCAACCAAATGATATTTGAGTTAAAGGCAACACCTACCATCATAGAGAAAACTATGGAAGTGCCGGTATGTGGTGATACAATGAAAATTGGTCAAAAAAATGTTACTATTAATATTGATGATGATCCTTTTGTAAGTTTTAATTAGCCTGAGTCCCATTCCAAAAACATTCAAGATTAGTTAAAACTGATTGAAGAGGAGAAAAGACAGTTAGAAGAGGAAAGGGAAAAGATTGAAGAAGCCAAGCTAAAGTTTCTTGAGGAGGAAAAAAAGTAGAAAGAATAAAAAAAGAGGAGAGAAGAGGTAGAAGAGAAGAAGCTAGAAGAAGAAAAGAAAGAAGAGGAAAGGAAGGAAAAAGAGGAGAAGAAAGAAGAAGAGAGAAAAACAAGGGAGACAACAAAGAAGAAACAAAAGGAAGATGCAACTAAAGCATCTAGCTCAGTCGCTCCACTATCTCTTGCATACCTTATAGGTGATAATGATGATCAATCTGACTTGATCTCATCTTTGACCAAGTTGATTGAGAAGAAAAAGAAAGTCAAGAGTCTACAAAGGACATTAATGGAGGTGACTAACATATTACATAGCACTCTGGCAGCCAAACATATAGAAGAAGACCCCAAACAAGGAGCCAAAGTAGTAGTAAAATATTTTGATGATGAATTAACAAATTTGTTAAGTGTTATAGAGTCTAAGGCTCAACTTTTTCATGATTGTAATATTTTTAGCATTTTTTTTCAAAACATAAAGAATGATTTGCCGAGTCTTGATACTTATATCAAGGAACTCTGAAGATGTCAACAAGTTGGAAAGGTACTGTATATCAAATGCACTTTATATCACAAGTTGACTAAAAATTTGGATAATAAAATTGAAATGAAGTTGAGAAAGCTAGAAGCTCTGACAAGTTAATTACAACAACCCTCTATCAAAGTTGATGATTTTGAAGGAAAAGTTGCTAGTGATCACATTGACATTAGGAAAACACAACTTGAAAAAGAGAAATTTTTGAGAAGATTATTAGATTTTAGAGAATCTATAGCTCTAAAACCATTAGCCATTGAGAGACAATTGGAGGAATGTATTAAAACAAATGAAGACTTATTTCAAATTCATATATCATGACCTTAATGCAGTTGAGATTACATCATATGCCTTATGTGCGATTATCACTACTGCCAAAGTAGCCAAAGACACATGGGAGAAAGGCATGGATAGTCTAAAGGAAAATTTTGATGATTGTATGAAGATGATATTAACTTGAGGTAGCAAGACATAAAATTTTGACAAGTTTTGGTAGTTTTTGACATTAGTTAGATAAAAAAAATTGATAGCTTTTTTTGGATATTTTCACCTTTGTCATTGATGTCAAAGGGGGAGAAGTTGTATGAGAAAATTTTAAGTAAGTTGTGAATTTTCTAGTCATATCAAAAGGGGGAGCATTTGTATTAAATGAAGATGGAACATTTGTAATAGATGGTAAGTGTAGTAATGCTATAAATTTTGGTAAAGTTTTGATACTTAGCCAATTTTCCCTACTTTGTTTCCATCAATGCCAAAGGGGGAGATTTTTTAAAATTGGCTAAATGTATATATGTAAATGTTGTCATTAAGGGAAACATATGATGTACATGCTTGTAGAAAACCTTGGAAATAAAAATATTTAGCTTTTTGGTACTTAGAAAATCATCTAAGTATGAAAATGGTTTACATCAGTGTATTGCTTTGTATGTAAATTGTTGTTGATGTCATACTATGACTAGTAAGGTTAACATCACTTGTAGGAATACTAAATTTGACACTTGTTATTCAAGTTCTAGTGAATGCAGTTATGTGTTGATTAGATAGGAACATAGATTAGTATTTGAAGTATAACTTGTTTATGTGATGTTATTTTTGAAAGAGAGGTTATATGAAACAATATACATGGAAATGATGATGTGTATAACCATGGACATTGGTACATACAATAGGGAATATAGATATTTAAGATTTACAAAAAAATGAAATGAAAGTTAAAGGAATTATTTTGTTTGCCAAATAATTACTTGACTAATTAGGGGCAACATCCTAGATGTTTACTCTAAGTTGGAAAGTTTATTTTGGTCTTAGCCAACCTAGTAGCAATTTGTGAAAAGGCATGGTATTTGTGAAAAGACATCTTATGAGGTTATTTGAAAGTTATGCATGAAAGTTATGAATGCTTAGTTTTGTATCATATGCAAGAAGAAAGTTTTTGATAACTTGATTTTGTGATCCAAAATTGAGCTGAGGTTAGAGATTAGTTGGAAAGAAGGTACAATATCTATACTTTTTTATTTGAAGAAATTAAAGGATAAATTACTTGTTTTGGTAGTGAGCTCTTCTTGTAATTGAAATTTTATGTTTGGGCAATGAGCTCTTCTTGCATAAATTGTACCACAAATCCTAATAGGTTGGAATATCCTAACAGGGGTTCAAAGTCTCCTAAAAGGGACTCTTATACTAAATGTGTTTATAGACTCCTAACAGGGTTTATGCTCTAACAAGGAATATATATATCAATATATCTTTGTGGGTATCATCCCCACCAGGGTTTTCCCTTGGCCAAGGTTTCCCTAGTTAACAAAATATGGTAATATGAGTTCTCTATGTGCGTGGTTACTCTTACTATTCAAAATTTCTTATTTACTTTCTTATGTATGGTTCAAAGTAATAAATAATACATAGTTGGTAAAAAAAGTTTGTAGAATACTGATTCACCCCCATCTTAGTATTCCCTATTTCTAACACCAAATGTGTCTCCAGCATAAAAAGGAGGGCATGCCTTGGTTTCAATCTAAAGACATAGTTCAAGAAGTTCCTTCCATCCCTAATGCTAACATCATCTTTTCTACTAGTTTTGCAATTAATAAGAAGAATTCAAAAAAATTGGTCATTGAATTAGTTAAAAACTAGCCTATTGTGCAAAGGAAAAGGTCAAGGACCAAGTTCAAGAAATAAAACAAAATTACATCTTTGATATAAGTTTAAGTAGATCTTGATACTAAAAAGGAACAAAGAACAAGTTAGACAATGAGAGATAGGTACAATCAACCTTATACAATATTCCATAGCTTTTGGACTCCCTAAAAAACACCAATAAAGGAAACATGAAAGGTTGATTATTCTTTATTGGTACCAAATTGGACATGAATGTAGTAAGAAAGAAGAGGAACCTTGCACCAATCTATGTGCCTATGAAAGACATGGTGAGTAAATACACTACTAAAACCCCAAAGCCTAAAAGTATGAAGAGTGTCATTCAGTTAGTTATATGTGACAAGAAAAGAGAGGTGATGGCTAAGGATTCCTTATATAAGTCCAAAGATAGTTCTATAGAGCCCAACATTGGAGACTTTGAAATCAAAAAAGTGGGCTTAGGCATACTAAACCAAGAAACCAAAGAACATTGGTTAGAGAAATCTTCTCAAAATATGATTTTTCAATCTTAGAAAGATGCAAAGGAGAATCTTTTTTGAAATAGATGATCAACATGATGGATAAGTACATTAACTCTTTTGGTGGCTATGGTTCTTTATCTCTAGTTTAGGATCCTCAAAATTTTGATCCCATTTCACCTAAAAATAAGAAGTTTATTGAGCTAACTTTAGGGTGCCAAGGCCATAATGGTGGCTATGGATGAATGGTTGGATGGTAAAATTAAGAAAGGAATAGAGTTTCTCCAAAAATGTGCTATAGATTTTAATGATACTGATGCCCTACTAAGTGAGGTTCAAACATAGCTGACAACCAAGGAAGTAGAAGAGAATAAGTGGTCTTCTTTTTTTACACAAATCTTACAGGTGGAGTAGTATGGTACAGATACATTCTTGATAGAAAATCGCCTTAAAATTGAAAATTCCTACGTGTTATATGTGGTCAAGGAAAACATGAGCTGGAGGTGTTTGATTTATAAGTTAGCTATCACTAAAGCACAAAGAATTGAAATAGATCAAGGGCATGTACAATCATTTTATCAAAGATATGAAAATCATCAACCCTAATAGTGTAGCCCAATGTGATGAAGGGAACTTTGACATTGAACCTCTAGTTAGATCTTTTGAAGGAGTCTCAAAAAAATCAATGAGGCTTAAGAGGTTTTCTAATGAGCTCAATGGGATTTCTAATCACATGTTCATAAGGCACACCACTTAGTGAAGGGGCTTCTTACTTATCAGTTGATGAGCTTAAGGGATTTGTAATGAGTTGTTCATAAGGCACAACACTTGGTAAAGGTTTTGTAGACATAGTTACAAGAAGAATGGGTTTAACCATGGAGTAAACTTCCTAGTTAAGTGCTCTCAAGATGGAGTAGTATTGGGATGGGTGATCTCTGAGGAAGTCTTGGTAATTCACCTTTGTGAGCATCATCTAGATCCAATGGGTGTTGAGTGTTCCATTTATTCTCATGAGATATGGATTCATGTGAATCACTACTCATGAAGCATGGGTTAATGATTTTGACTCAAAAACTACATAGTTAAATTCTAATATCAATATCAAAATCAAGGAGATGACCAATCCTACAACTACATATCTCACAAATGTGGTATAAATCAAAGCTATGCTAGTCCTTAGCATGGAGCACCTATAAGATTACAAGAGGAAAGTCATAAAAATGAGATGGGAAAAATAAATGTGGAAAATGTGATTTCTAATCTTGAGGAACTTGAGATCCAATGCTGTGTAGGGGTTAATAGGTTTTTAACATAGCTAGCAATTGGCACATTGTACAATTGGTGCTGAGGAATAGATTGAGGATGGAGGTTAGAATTCACCTATATAATGAATCTTCCTTTGTTTTTATTTATTATTAATTTTAACTTGGAGGACATGTATCTTTTTCAAACTTGTCTCTCATTATAACTACTTTGGTTAATAGTCAAGGAGGTTGGGTTTTTAGGGAGACCCTCTTGATGTTGAAAATTGTAAATTACAAACTAATAGACATTTTCCAAGGTTAGAAGACAGAGAAAAAAAAAGGACATTTGAGTTTTTTCTCTTTACTAGTAGTCACTAGATGTTTTGTTTTTTTATGGTGATACATGAATCAAATGAAAACTAATACTTTAGAGGTTTTTTTTTTGGGCTTTGAATCAGAGCAAGGTGAACTAGTTTTATGAAAATAACCTAGATCTTTGTTATCTATTATTAGATTAGGAAATGCTACTTTGTGAATGTTTCTCCTTAAATTTCATATGTTTTTAAGGTCTTTAGAAATGATGGTTAGACTTATTCTTGTGTTATAATTAATCTTCTAATAAGTTCTAAATCTAAAGATACTTGAAGTGCTTTGTTATTTTTTAATTTTTCTCATTAATTGTAGATCATTAGCCTCTCATCTAAGAAAGAGTTGTGCTTCCTTATTGCTTTCATGTTAGAAGCATACATATATGTTTTAGTTTAGGGATTGATTTAAAATCCAATAAGGGAGTTGTACCTTATACAATTGAGAGGGAGGCTAATAATTGAACCTACCCAACTATTATGAACATTGTGTCTTCAAAAAAAGGGATGAAATGGAGTCAATAAATAATCTATCAACACAAAGACTAATCTATTCATAATAGGTTATTGGAGACTCTACTGTGGACTTGACCTATCGATGACCTAGTTTGCAATAGATAAATTTGGAATAATGATCAATCATGGTGTTTTTGATTTGGAAAATAGGTTTTATAGGGATCCTGAAACCCAAAGTTTTACAGTAATAAACAAATTAAAAGCTTAAAAGTCAGAAAAAAAAAAAATACCCTCAAAAGGTCAAAAACAAAAAGGCTTGAAACTAGGGAACTAAAGGCCAGGAACAGACCTGGTGGGCAGACTAGTGCCCCTTCTTCTCCATTTATTGCAAGATTTCTACAACATCGCTTTCCTTCTAGATGGCTTCCTCCTCCTGCTTCATGGGGGTAAATGCATCTGGTCCCCCTGGCTTTCCTAGATGCCAGTCTCTTTCTGAGGATCCTCCCGGCTGGTTCCGTTCCCTGTACTTTGCTCTATGTTCCCCACAAGACTGGCATTGGTTAGATAGTCCCCCAGATTAATAATTTTTTCATTCAAGGTATGGAGGGTATCCACAATCTATTTAGTCACAACCTAGTGAATGAAATCTAGCCTTTGGACCTTCTGCTCAAGCCGAGTGATTCTGTCCTTCTAATTGTCACTGTGGTCCTTGCTTCTATCTTTTTCCTGGAATCCCACCTGGCCTTTTTTGCCTTTGGCCTCATGATCCTTGAATTCCCCCCTGTTGTTGGTCTGGTTGGACCTGTCCTTCAGAGTCTCAATTTCTTGAAAAAGCCACTTAATGGAGCAGAAGTTGTCAATCAGGTTGTTCTTTGCATTGTTGAAGAAGTTGAAACCCATTTCATGAGCATTGTCAGAGAGAACCAGAAGGGTCGAGTCAAGGAGCTCATCATAGTGGGTGCTATAGTCGAGATCCCCCAACACCTAGATTTTAGCAGGTTCTCTTACAATACCCAAACTAACACTATCCATATTGAAATCTTGCTAGGCTCTTCTCTTATTTTTCCTGATGGCCTCCCCTCCTTTTTCAACCATAATTTCTATCATCTCTTCTGAGGGCAAAATGGGGATCTCCAGGGGGGAGGTGGGCAAAATGGGGTTGGGGGGCAAACCAACATTATCGCTAAGATGATCATGGGTAGGGGTTTGGTCCAATTTTCTTTTCTTGGGGTTATCCTGGGTTACCAAGGGGGTTGCCTCCTTCTTGTCATTATCTTTTTCCTTTTCATCTTCCAACTCACTTTCCTTCTCTGCCACCGAATTTGCTTCCTCCGACTCTGTATCTGACTCCTCACTAGACTCCTTAGGGTGAGGTGTAGGGGGGTTAGGGGGAGGGCATCTGGGGCTCTTCCTGTTAGGGAAGCGGGGAGAGGGATTGGATTTTGGGGTTTCATACTTGACAGATTTCACAACTCGCACTTCCCCTGATTCAGAGCTAGCAATGTCCTCTGAGGAGCCACTTGAAGCCCCAATGGGCTTGACTCTTGTTTGGATTTTCAAAACCTCAAAAATGAGGAGCAGAAGACCTTCGTGAAGGGCAAGATTCTTGAAAGGACATTTTTTGTAACTCTCTATATGATCAATCATGGTGTTACCACACAATGATGTATTTACATTGTTGTAGCCTAATTTAGCATTTAATAATATACAATATCTTATTTCTAACCTAAAATCTATAACCTAGCAACTAAGAACAAGTTACCACAAATACCAATAAGTTCCAAGAGTTATTGAAGGAGAAGAAGAAGAAGAAAGGGGAGAAAGGATAAGAGGGGTCCTAATTATCCAAGAACAAATGACTATGAATAAGATTGCTCAAGGTCCAATAAAAAATTGAACTAGATATATAAAAAACTAGCTGAAATGAGGCACACTTAGGTTTAGAAGGGATTAATAAATGTTAGAAACAATAATCCACCAAGATAACTGAGGAGGGGGTGAATCAATTATCCAATAACTATCAACCTTAAATAATCTCAACCATTCAATCAAAGTAAAAAACAACTGTGCTAAGATGTACATATACAATTACACTATATATGTTAACTAGGGAAACCCTTGATCAGAGGGAAAATCCTAGTGGGAATGATGTTCACAAGATGATGTACTAATATAAATATTTCTTGTTAGATGATTGACCTTGTTAGGAGTCTATTACAAAATTTAGTACATATATTATTTCATATGAGTCCCTGTTAGGAGACTATGGATCCCTATTAGGAGATTCCAACCCTATTAGGAGTTGTGCCAACCCTGTTAGGAGTTGTAGAAGGCAAACAAACCCACTTGTCCAAATAGCTTCTGGGGCAAGATCACTGAACTCACTATCCAACTAATCTTTCAACTATTCCTTGTAGAATAATTGTCTGTACTACACTTTAACTTCTTTCCTCTATCCTATCAATTGGACCAACCGCTATCAAACCTTGTAGACTAGGTCACAAACCTCAAATCAAAATATCAAACTTTGGATCTCATAATAAAACCTCGGAAATGAATTTTTCTTCACCTTTTCTTTGCTCTTCTTATCCTAGCATTTTTCTCTTCATGCTTCTTTCAATAATTCATACATGATAAAGAAAAATTTCCTTCCTTTATAAGGAATCCATAAAACAATTCCCTAAGTTGGCTAATACATCTTCTCAATTAATTATTATAGGAACTCATTAAGAATATGTTATACTTAGTGATAACATTAATCTTTCACCTTGTAACTTGAATAACATTTCATATGTGTGACATTATGATGATCAAGCTTAGCTACATCATCTCCAGAATGTCTTCTTCACATCTTTAACTTTAGCTTCTCAGAATAACAACTCTGCTAAGAGATATAACAAGCTTACCATAACATGCTTTTGTAAACTCTATCTTAGAATAGTGTTCATCAAAACTTGCATAACATCTTTGAGACTTAATATCTTAAGCTTATGAGGTTAGATGCATAGACTAGACACTTAGTATTATCTCCCTTTAACCTCACTTAGTGAAAATTCTTGACTATCTGTCCATACCATCTTGATCTTTACCACTATTAATCTGTTAGATACCATAGAAAAGTGCTATGTTGACATCAATGACAAACACAGTCATGAATATAATATATCACCATGATAATGATTTAATCATATTTCTACAATACTCCCCCATAGAAGTATCATTAGCATTCATGCTTCCAAAAATCTTCCCCTTTGGCATTGATGCCAACATAGATGAAAAACATCTAGTTCCAAAAATACTAACTATAAAAGACTATTAACCTTTCTTTTCAAATCCTCTTCATCAATCATTTTCAAATCCTCTTCATCAATAATTCTCCCCCATTGATATACCTCAATGAGCTCTATATTAGCTACAATCTCTCCCTACAATGTACTTATCTATATCAAACTATTTTTGATGCTATAATTTCTCCCCTATTGACATCAATGTCAAAGTTTTCAACAACCATCAATCTCTGCAACAACTATCTTTGACTAGCTCAAGTGTCCAAAGACACTATTCAAAATAACATCCACAAGAGTCCTAGATGACTTTATCCATCATAGATGCTCTCCCATATAGGAGGCATCAAAATTCAGTCTAGACAAACAATAGTGCTCTATTAGATTAGATTGATGCACTCTTGCATCATCTACTTAGATGTAGGAAGGGGCATAACCCTTAACATACCTTGCAAATACTCAAAAGTCTCTTTGGGAAGAGGCTTGGTGAAAATATCTACAATATGCTATTTGGTGCTTACATACTCCAATATAATTTCCTTTTTTGCAACTTTCTCACTCAACATGTGATATTTTATAGAAATGTGCTTAGTCTTAGAATGCAACACTAGATTCTTAGACATATTCACTATTCTTGTGTTATCACAATGTATGACAACAAGTTTTCTGAATTCTATCCTTATATCCTTGTACATCTGCTTCATCTAAAAACTTGATTACAATTGTTTGTTGTTGCAACATATTCAACTTCTACTATACTTTGTGAGATACAATTCTTCTTCTTGCTTAACCAAGAGACCAATCTTCCTCCAAGAAGGAAGGCTCCACCACTGGTGCTCTTTTTTTTATCCATACTACCTTCCCAATCAACATCAATATAAGCATATAAAGTGAAATCATTAGATCTATCATACCAAAATCCTAACTCTAGTGTTACTTTAAGGTATCTAAATATCCTTTTTATTGCTACATAATTTGCTTCTTTGGGATCAACTTGAAATCTTGCAAAAATTCCAACTACATTTGTTATATCTAGCCTTGTGTGAGTTAGATATTACAACCCTCTGATCATAGATTTGTACTTCTTCTGCTCAATAGTAGGTGTCTCATCCTTTGTTGATAACTTGTGTCCAGTTGCCGTAGGTGTTATAACTAGTTTACATGATTCTAAACCAAACCTTTTTAGTAAATCTTTCAAATACTTAGTCTAAGAAATAAAGATTCCTTCTTTGCCTTACAAACATGTAATCCTAGGAAGTATTTCATTTCCCCTATCATGCTCATTTCAAATTCCTCCTTCATTTCTTTTGCAAACTTGTCAGTTTCATCAACATTTCCTCCAAATATGATGTCATCAACAAATATTACCAAAATTATCAATCCATCATCTATTTCTTTCTGGTATAGATTACTGTGTTCCATACCTTTGCTAAATCGAAGCTTTGTTAAATTCTTGTCCAACCTTGCATACCAAGTTTTAGGTGATTGCTTCAAGTCATATAATGCTTTCTTTAATCTGCATACTATTTCCTTGTCATCTATTAAAGGAAAACCTTCAAGCTATTCTATGTATACCTCTTCTTGAAGTTCTCCATTTAGAAATGCTGACTTGACATCCATTTGATACACTTTGAATTCTTTATGTGCTGTAGAGGCTAAGAATAACCTTACTAGTTCTATTCTTTCCAAAAGAGAATAGGATTTGTCATAATCTATTCCTTCTTGTTGTGAGTAACCTTTACATACCAATCTTACTTTGTTCCTTACAACTTCACCTTGCTCATTCATCTTGTTCCCGAATACCCATTTTGTTCCTATCACATTCTTGTCTACTAGTTTGGGAACCAATTCCCATTTCTCATTCTTCACTATCTGATCCAATTCTTCTTTCATAGCTTGCTTCTAATAGTCATCTTTACATACTTCATCTATATTCTATGGTTCAACTTGAGATATTAGACATATTTCTTCATTGATTCTCCTTCTTGTCATCATAACTTTATCTCTTCTTCTGATGATCTCCTTTGGTTGATGATTCTTTGTTATATTCTTACTAGAAGTAGAAGTTGTTATCTCAACTCTTAGCTCTATTTTTAGATTCTAAACTTTGCTCCTACCTTATCTCTCCTTCATTCTACAAATCATTGTTAGTATCAAAGAATACTTCATCATTACTTGGTTTAGTAACAACATTCTCATCATTAGAATTGTAATCAACTACTCTTTCTTGTATCCTAAATTTCTCATCAACTCTTACATTTGTACTTTCAACAATAGTCACCAAAGCTACCTCTTCTACTACTTTTTCTTCATTAACCAATTTAGGCTCATTATTTTTAGCATCACAATCATTTGAGAATCTTTCTATACTTGCTTTAAATTCTTCATATTCATCAGAACTCTTTCTAGTTTTCCTTAATTTCTTAGGACATCTAGTTGAAAAATGACCAAAATCTTTATATGTCCAAGAAATAGAAGTTTTCATACCTTTTGGCTTTCTTTTTATAAACAGATCAATACCATCCTTTATCTTCATGTCTTCTTTGGTTCTAGATTTATCTTTTCTTGTGCTTCTATTCTCTTGTATACAACAAAAGGATTCTAGATCTGGAATCTCAATGCTCTATTCTTTACAAAAATATGATAACTCACCAAGAATTCCCATCATTTGGGTGTCAAAATTTCCTCTATCAGACTGACGACTATCCTTTCTGAATATGTTCTCCATGGATCTCCAGAAGTTGTTAAACTTTATCTTCAAGGACCTAATGATCTAATACCAAGTGTTAGAAATAATAGTCCACCAAGATAACTGGGGGGGAGGGGTGAATCAATTATCCAATAATTATCAACCTTAAATAATCTTAACCATTCAATCAAAGTAAACAACAACCATACTAAGATGAGCATACACAATTACACTAGATATGTTAACTAGGGAAACCCTTGATTAGAGGGAGAACCTTGATGGGAATGATTCCCATAAGATGATGTACTGATATAAATATTCCTTGTTAGAGGATGGACCCTGTTAGAAGTCTATTACAACATTTAGTTCATATGAGTCTCTGTTAGGAGACTTTAAATCCATGTTAGGAGATTCCAACCTTGTTAGGAGTTGTGTAGTGCCTCTCCCATTTGACTTTTGTAAGTCGTCCTGATGGATGCAACCTTGATGATCTTTTGTTGTGATGGGATCATGATTGTGACCCTGAGTGGTCTACATCATTGAGGTGTTTGGGTTTATGTTTTTGTATCCGTTGCTTTGATTATGCTTTTGACTGATCTTTGAGATTATGATGTTATTTTTGGTTCACTGAGGTTTGTGCCAGTGGTTACCAGGATCGATCTGGTATCATGAGGTTGTTTCGTGATTACCTTGAGATGGGTGTAGAGATTGCACTATGTTCTTTTACCATGCTACACTGGACTAGGTTCCTGTAGTAGTAGTTAGTCATGTTTATGATTGTGTTTTCTTATGTGTTTTAAATGCCTTTTTAATGCAGAGTAATCAATCATTATTAAATGCATTAATGATTATAATGGATTGTTCTTGTTGGATTATTTGGTTATGTGCTACAGACATTTACCTTGTTTTATTTTGATTTGAGAGATATCTGTTCTTATGTTATGTTTACATTTGAGATGACCTGAGGGTTAGATGTTACTCTTTGATTTTAGTATCATAGATATTAGACTACTATGTTGTTCAGTTAATCATATTGCATGATGATGCCATTTTGAGATGACAGTGTGTTTTATGATGATATCTGGTTATTTGGTATTTGGACATACCTCTGATTATGTTATGTGATGGATTTAATGCTATGGTTATTTACTTCATTCCTACATTGTTATGCTTTATGCGAACGTGAGTGATGTAAATAGATTATTTTAATATAATTAATTAAATGGTTAAATTAGGTGATTTAATGCATTTATTGCTTTGGCTATGTTATTATATGCAATTGCACTTGATCATGTTGTTTAGTGTACAGAATTTATATCCCTAGCAGTGGCACATGGAGTTAGTGATTCGGCCATTCATATTTTACCAATGTCGTCCTTATATGGTCGACATATCCTTTATTAAAATGTTTAAATTAAACCTTTCGGTGATTATTAAATCCGTACTCATTTGCATTATGTGATTAGACTAGTAAGCATGTTTGTGCATTTAGAGGTTCGCATTATCGCGAAAGTTATTAAAGAGATTTATGTGTTTTTGGGTTTTCAAGCTTTTTAATTGATTTATTTTAATTTCTGGTAGCTTTGCCATTGATGAATTCCTATTTATAGGAATAGCCTATTTTTGTTTGGGTCGATTCAAGGTTTAACTAGATTGGCTGGTTAAATGTCCTAATCGATTATTCACCCGAAAAGTGAATAAGTATCCAAAGATGAATTTAATTCCTCACTTCTCACTTTCAAATTGGAAAGTTGGAGAGTAAAACCCAAAATCCTCTTCATGAGGATTTACTATTTTGTTCGTTGTAGGAGCTACATGCGTGGGATCATCGCGAGGGTGAGCTCGTTGGATCCAGCTCATGGAAACCTTGGATTGCTGCAATTTTTAGCTACTTCTGTGAGATATTTATTTTATGGTTCAGATTCCCATTTTGCCCTTTTGGCTGTGAGGTAGGGCTTTCCTATTTTATTGTTTTTGCTCTGTTTCTGCTTCTATTTTTGGTAGTCATTTGGTTGGAGGCTGAGAACTAGTGTTCCCCTCTATCTCTATATGTTAGTTCTACCCAGTTGGGCGGGTATGAACATTTCCCTATTTTTTGGGATGAGGGTTTGGGATTTTATGCTGTTATGCTGGCTGTTTTTGCATACGGTGTCTGATTCCATTTATTTTTGGATTTTTGGAGTTTTTGAACCCAAAGGTCAAATGGGTTTTAATTTTAGAATTTTTTTAAAATTTGGGGTTTTTACCTCATTTTGCGTGCCACCCTATTTTCTTGAGTTTTCTTGGCACAATGTGTTTCGTGGACCTGGATGATCCGTTTGGATATTAGTCAGACCACTATTACACCTTTTGTTGTATTGGGATGCATGTCACACCTGTACTCTCGACTTTGTGTTTGGTTGAGTGATTTATTACCTGTTATCGTTTCTTTTGGACCTTTTCTTTTGTTTTGTGAATGCTAGGATTCATGTAGAATCCATACTCTCGGATTGAGGCTGGTTGAGTGAGTTCATAATGTTTGGTCTTGTTACATCATTGAGATTCGTGTAGAATTCATACTCTCGGATTGAGGCCGGTTGAGTGATTTCATGATGTATGATTTTATTAGCATTGGGATTCGTGTAGAATCCATCCTTCTCGTGTTGCTTTTAGTTGGGTATTTTCTTTGCATTGTGTTCTCATTCCTATCTTTGTGCTATGATCTTTGTGATGGTGGTGAACCACACACGAGTACGTGCACGTACATTTATTGGGTGACTTGCGAGGCTAGATCTTCCGTGGATTTGTTAGAAGTTATGATCATTGGGGTTGGGATGGGAGTATGCATGCCCACGGGCACTTGTCGTACGATGAGGATGGGTAGGGTAGGGTAGCATATGGAGGGGGCTTCTATCTCGCAGCCCAGTGATCGTGAAACCATGGGTATGGCTGAGAGGAGCTTGTTTAAGTGAAAACTAAAGAAAATGTGTGATTGGTAATAAAACTTAAGATAATAAAATATTTGGGGTACAAGAGCCTTTCCGTTGAGGGATGTTGAATCTGCGGAAGTCCTAGCTTGGGATTTTTTATGCCAAGCAACTCTCCATGATGTTAGTCCCTACACAGTCACCTATTGAGTGTTTGACTAGGACCTGTACTCCTTGCATTGTCTTAGGTTCTTGGTTGCAGCCATCATACTATCTCGCGTGAGTGTTAGCCATGGATGTTGTGTTTTATGTGTGTTTGTGGCTGGATCATTATCTCCATCAGCACAATGAGTGTGGACCTATGGGTGCCACATGGTTGGGAGGCATAGCTACCTTCACCACTGCTAGGGATCGGTGTACAGAGATGATCTTTTGTCCTAGTGTGACCATTGTTGGATGTCTTCACTTGGTACTTTGAGTTTCAGAGTATGCTTTCTTGTGATTTATGCTTTCATTGGGATGCTTGTATATCATGTTTAGATGATGTTATTTTATTTGGCACATTCCCTTATTATGATGTTTAACATATGATTAGATGATGTGATTTGCTTTAGTAGTATATCTGTTGGTTATTGCTATTTAGCATGTGATAGGTGATGTTATCTACTGTAGGATTATCTTATGCGCTATCACTAGCATGCTAGATTTCCTTATGCTTATATTGTTGCATATTTTAGTAGTGACATCCCTATTATGTTAGTACTGACGATTTGGTTGGTGGCTTAGGATGTTACGCGTGGGGGATGACTAGGACCCATGATTGTCTTATGATGCTATTGATGGTTGGGAGGAACCGCACACTTAGTTTGGTTGTTCAGTTCACTGCGATGTTTATTTCAGTGTGTTCTTTGCTGCCGTAGTTTAGATGGATAGATGTTCTTCTTTCTATGTTATTCTTGCACTAGAGTGTTCTTTCCTCGAGCCTTTGTGGACCCGATACTCCCTGGTGTGGAGGTTCTTTGCTCTTTTTTGGTCCTTTTTGATTCTAGGAGTGTTTTTGTGTTTCTATGGGTGACATTTGTTCAGCATGATGTGATACTTTAAAAAGTATTGCACACCCATGCAAACTATGTCGTACGACACTATAAAGTATCATACGCCTTCTTGAGAAATTTCATACGACATTGGAAGAGTGTCGCATGCCTTCTTGAGAAATGTCATACAATGCTGAAAAGTGTCGCATGCCTTCTTGAGAAATGTTGTACGACACTAGAAGAGTGTTGCACGCCTTAAGGAGAAGTGTCGCCCTCCCTTAGTAAAAAGTGTCACACGGTCTTTGTGAAAAACTAGCGCGTGCCATTAGCGGGAACTTTTCTTTGTGATCTGATCTTTTTGAGAGTGGTCTTGGACACCCTTTTGGACGTTCTTTGACCCTATGTTGTTGCATTTTGAATTCTGTTGGTTTTTCTTGAATGCAATTTTTGTGTTTTTGTTTTAGTCTCTTGGGGTTTAAAATATATCGTTTAAGTATAAGTTGATGTATATTTAATTTCTTATAATTAAGATATATTTTAATATATGTGACAAATTGTTTGAGATAGGTTTCAGACCTCTCAGAGATAAGTTATGGATTTTAGGAAATTTTAGGGCTTCAGAAATCCAGACTTAGCCAATTTTCAGGGCTTCAGGATTTCAGGCTTAGCCAAATTTTAGGTTCTTGCATTTTACTCCAGCTTGGTGTTTTTTTGATGAGTGGTTATTTCTTATGCCCTCATCTTGGTTGTGGTGGTTGTTGGTTTTGTTTGGGTGTGGCGTTTGGAGATTCGTTGGTTGCCAGGATTGTGTTGAAGTCTTCCGTTGCGATCTTTGTGATCCCTGTATGATGTTGTCATGGGCATTCATACTTGTAAAAAAAAAAAACCATGGCTTGTATTTCATCCTTTTTTCCAAGGATCTCCAAGTGAGGCATTACAAGTTGTAGAAGGTAGAAGGACCCACTGTCCAAATAGCTTCTCGGGCAAGACCACTGAACTCATTGTCCAACTAATCTTTCAACTATTCCTTACAGAATAATTGTTTGTATTGTAGTTTAACTTCTTTCCTCTATCATGTCAACTAGACCAATCACTGTCAGACCTTGTAGACTAGGTCATGAACCTCAAATCCAAATATCAAACTTTGGATCTCATAATAAAACCTTAGCAATGAAGTTTTCTTCACCTTTTCTCTACTCTACTTATCTTAGCATTTTTCTCTTTTTTCTTCTTTCAATCATTCATACATTTCATACATGATAAATGAAAATGTCCTTCCTTTATACCAAATCAATAAAATAATTCCCTAAGTCAACTAATACACCTTCCCAATTAAATATTATAGGACCTCATTAAGAACACATTACACTTAGCAATAACATTGATCTTTCACATTGTAACTTGAATAATTTTCTATACATGTGACATTATGATGAGTGAGCTTAGCTATGTCATCTCTAAAATGTCTTCTTCACATCTTTAACTTTATTTTCTTAGAATAACAACTTTGCTAAGAGATATAACAAGTTTACCAGAATATGCTTTTGTAAAATCTATCTTAGAATAGTCTTCACAAAAACTTGCATAACTTCTTCTAGACTTAATATCTTAAGCTTTTGAGGTTAGCTACATATATCAGACACTTAGTATTATCTTCTTTTAACATCGCTTAGTTAAAATGCTCAACTATCTATCCATACCAACTTGAGCTTTACCATTGTTTTTCTATCAGATACCACAAAAAATGGCTATGTTGACATCAATGACAAAAATAGTCATTAATGTAACATATCATCATGATAATGATATAATCATGCTTGTATACTACTCCCCCATAGAAATATCATCAACTTTTTGAACAACAGAAATGAGATACTCTTGAATTAAAAGGTATAAAGTAGTGACAAATTAAGAATTTGAAGTTGTGAGAAATCTAAACTTTGCACTTGATTATACACATAGGAGAAATAAGAAGGTCATATTAGCTAGTAGATCTCCTTCTCCATCCACTATTTCATCAAAACCAATAACAGTTGATTCTTTATTCAAGGAACTACTTCTATTGTCGCCAATCCACCAAATCAACCATGATTTCGATCAACTGGTGATTGACCATCATTTCTTGCCACATGGACCAATCATTTCTCATCATTGTGCCACATTGTCAATAGTAAAATTCCTATGTCTTGCATTTAATTTCTTATGATTGCAACCTCACCACCACCTTCCCTTAAGAATTGTTACTGCTTGCAAAAACATGATCCATTGATCATTGCTACCTCACAATCTATACTTGGCATTCTTTACTAACTACCATGACGTGGTGAAACCTAAAGTTTAAACTATACCTATATCATCACCACCTTGACCTGATATTTCTATCTAACCCTTGTGATCAAGTGAAACAAAGGGAACCACTCAATCACAACTCAAGGCTTAGCCACCTCTTAATTTGTGGCAATCACATGCTAGTCATAAATCTAGAAAATATAATGGTGTAGAATATTTCTTGGAAATTAAAGATCTAATGGTGTAGAATTTCTTATGGCTCTTTTGGGTGTTATTTTATCAGCCCAAAGGGTGGTCTTTAACTTCTGGTGCCAACGCCTTTGGTTATCCTCAATAGTCCTCTTCGTGATCCTGATCAAATTCTTATTAGATGACTTGACCAAGCCATTACCCTAAGGGTAATAATTAGAGGATGTGCTCAAGTAGATGTTATGATCAAGTTCCCATGTATAAATTTGGGCTCCTATGAATGATTTAACATTATCTAAAATAATAGTTGAGGGGGCACCAAACCTAGTTACAATCCCATTAGGGAATTCAATAACTTAAGGTTTTGTGACATCCTTTAGTGCTACTGCCTCTATCCACCTATAATATGTAGCAACTAGAATCCATTTATGACCAAGGCTAGAAGAAGGATTTATGGGATCAATAAAATCTAATCCCCATTGGGTAAAAGGTTGATCCACTTGGATAAGATGAAGTGGAAGAGCTGAAAATCTCTGCTTGTCCAAGAAAAAAGAGCATTTTTCACACTTCCTTACATGTTTGTGACAATCATGGAATAAGTATGTCTAGTAGTAACTAGCTCTCATAATCTTCATTGCAATGGTTCTTGCCAAAAAGTGGCCACCATCAGGGCCATCATGAAGTTCTTTAACATCCTCTCTACTTGATCTGTATCGACACATCGTAGCAAGGCTCCATTGAAATCTTTCTTGAAAAGGACACCATCAATCATAGCATAAGGAGTGGAATATCTTCTCTTATCTTTATCAAACCCTTAAGGATACCCATTCCTAGCTAAGAAGGTCTTCATATCACCCATCCAACTCCCAGGATTTTCATTTCTTGCCTCTTGCTATTCTGCCAACACCAAGATAGCCTCCTCATCATGTCCATGAGATGAGATCATCTATTTGCACAATTCACTTCCTCTTACCAACTTGGTAACCTAAATATCCACACCATACTCCATTACCTTGGTGATCCAATCAGCTCTCTTATCATTGATGTCCTTGCTCAACAAGAAATTACACTAGCATTAGGAACAAAGAAGTGGATTTTTTTATGAGACAACAAGTGTCTAAATTTCTTTAAATCTATTATGACTACAAGGGCTTTCTTTTCCACATAGCTATATTTATTTTCATAATCCTTAAGTCCTTCACTAAAAAAAGCAATAGGTTGCTCTTCATTTTTTTTCTTTAGCTAAGTCAAAACAACAAAAATACTCGACTCACCTCCTAAGGTATAAAGGATGAATTCCTTATCAAAATTAAAATTAATGAGAGTAGAAGCTAAGGCTATGGCTACTTTTATCTCTTCAAAATTTTCTTTCCCTTCATTGGTCCATGAGAAATCCATATTCCTTTTTAGCATAGCCATAAGAGGTTTCACTATGGTAGCTAGGTTAGGAATAAATCTTCTCACAAAGTTTATTCTACCAAGAAAACTTTGCAAAGCCTCCTTGTGACTAGGAAGATAGAGGGCAAGTATTGCCTTTTTTCTTTTTTGATCAATGGTTAGACCTTCTTTTGGTATAACATATCCTAATAATTTCCCTTGACTAGTGGAAAAGACACACTTGCCTAGATTCAAGGACACCCCATAATCTCTACATCTCACAAATACTTTCCTGAGATGATCAAAATGCTTAACTACATCCTTTGAGTATATTGTGATATCATCAAGGTAGACTAACACAAACCTCTTGATCATATTTTTGAAGGCCATCTCCATTTCCTTTTGAAATGTGGCATGTACATTTGTTAGGCTAAATGATATCTTACTATTGGCGTATGTACCCCATTTAGTAGTAAAGGAAATTTATATCTGTCAGTGTCCTTGGGCAACACATGATTATAATCTAAAAATCTATCCAGGGAGAAGAATCTCTCTGAACCACTAACTTTAGACAATATTTGTTCCATAGAAGGGAAAGGGTGGCGATCTTTAAGGGAGGCTTGGTTTAGATCCCTAAAATCTATGCATAGTCTAATCTCTCCATTCTTTTTCCTAATTGGGACAAGGTTTGCCACCCAAGAGGAGTGCTTGATAGGGAAAATGATATTAGCCTCAATTAATTTGGACAATTCATTTCTCATTAGAGGCTCAATCTTGGGATTTACCAGTCTCTATTTTTGTCTAATGGCCCTTTATCCACCAGATCTATAGTATGTTGAAATAGACTAGGGTCAAATACCTTTAAATCAATATATGTCCAAGAAAATAGATCATTAAACTCTTGAAATAGGTGGACAAAAATATCTTGCTCATTTTGAGAACAACACCAACTATGATTAGCACATGGTCTCCTTTGTTTGCAGCAAGATTCATGCCTCTTTTGCTTACTTGGTCATTAGGGTTGAAGACACTCTCTAAAGTAATGAGACCCTTAGGTAATTTTTTTGAGCTGAGATTGATGTTTGATCATCATACTAGTCATGCAATCTCAACTAATTTCTATCTGAGAACTTGACTTCATTCTATAAAAAGCTCACAATTTATCATTAGATTCAAAGACTGCCAATTGATATCATTATCAAGAATAGCAAGACTAAGCACCATTTTAATTCTCTATCTCTTCTCATCTTTGAGGCTTCTTGGGACATCATGAGATGCACCTAATACTGCAAGTCTTTTAGTATGTCTATTTCCTTTTCTAGGAATTCTTTGAATATTGAATGCACTGAAATCTTCAAGTAAATCCCATACCCTATGTTTGTAAGACTTGAGCAAATTATTCTTAGTGAAATTTTGGTTCCTCACCTGATTGACCACCAACTCACTATTCCCATACACACTCAATGCTTGGATTTCTCTTTTATGAGAAATTAGGACACCTTGAATCAAAGGCTCATATTTGTTTACATTATTAGTACAACTAAGCTGCAACCTAAATGAGAAATGGTACTTTTATAATGTAGGAGAAAACAACATTACTCTAGCTTTTGACCAAGTTTTATTTCTCAATCCATCAAAGTACATGCTCCATACCACTTGTATCTTCTTTGGCTTTTATCAAGTTAGGGACAAGAGCATCCTTTTCTAATATGTAGTATGTGCCCAAGCTAGTCTCTAAGCCTTTTGACATATGATCAAACTGATAGGAATTAGCCCATTCATCAAGAGGAAATTAGGTGTATCAGATAAGGAAGTAGTAGACTCATTTATTGTATCATTTTCATCTATCTCTAGGATGGTACAATTCATATTGATGAGGATGGGGGTATAGGGCTCAATATGATGGAGGCCTAATGGTTCTTCTTTGATTGAAGCCTTGGTTCCATATCTAATCCTAAAAAACATATATGACCAATCAAAAGATATGTAACCACCTATTTGAGAAGTGAAGTCTCTTGATAGACAAATGGTAAAGTGTGGCTTGACCTCAACAATTGATATATCCTAAGCTATAGTGTAACTTGGAAATGCATGTAAGGCCATTACCACATTTGTAAGGATTCGAATAATCTTGACCATACTACTATCTAATTCCAACACATCTTTCATAATGGGTTCATATTTCATTTCTAGGGTATCACCAACACATTTGGGCATTATTGGGCTACTAGCTCTTGAATAAATCATGGAGTTGTGAACTAGTTTATCTCCTATAAGAAGAGAAAAATAAAATAGAGGTCTAACCTTTTTGCCTATTTCTATCTCCTTTGATGGTTGCACCAAACTAAAGATATTCTCTATGCTAGGTGGCTAGTCTCTAAGTTCAATTCTTTCCAACTCTTGCTATAGTAGCCTCCTTTGTGATGGTACAATAGTTACAACATCACACATAGAAATATGTGCATTGGTCTTCCTCATCTACTCTATGACACTAAAAGGAGTATTAAATGTTTTGGTAGGAGCCTTGGAAGTAGAAGTCTAAGGCAGGACAATCTGTGGGTTGTTCACATTATCTTTGCTTTCATCCTATCTTTGCTATAGAGAAGCATCAATAGGCTGATTCACATTGTGTTGCTGGATGAATGCTTGTACATGTGGTGTTGTGCTTGATGTGGAAGGCTGATTAGGAGGTTGAGGAGCCACCTCTTCCACAGCTCTTTTCTTGCTCCTAGTATTGTAAGTACAAGAATCCAAGTTTACATTACCATGTTCTTCCACTAGGAAGTTCATAAAAGAACAACCATCCTACTAAAAGGTAACAAAAGACTGCGTAGCATTATGTTGTTGGACAACCACTTGCTCAGATACAGTTAAAGCCAAGTTAGATTTTTCCTTTTGGCACATGCAATATCCATAGGAGTAGTTACAAGAAGGGAAAAAAAATTGATTTTGGGCAAGGTTGTTTTGAGGGACTAAGGCCCTATTTGGTGTTAAAAAACTAGGGGTGGTCAATAGGTCTATTATGATTGCGACGGTGATTGATAGGTCTATTCTGATTGTAGGGGGTATGACTTGGGTTTGGAGGTCTACCATGAATAGGACCTTGATTTTGGATTTGGAGAGGCTTATTATTTTGAGCTTTTTGCCTCTTCATGGTCACCAAATCCTTTCCCATTTTTTATGCTACTATACTATTCTCCTCCATCTTCCTTTCCTAATCTAGCATCCTTCTATCTACATTCTACATTAATGTCTAGATCATAGCCTTGATCCCATCAACACTGCTAGATTACATAGAAGCTATTGGGATTATAGCAAGAGGCTGACTTATAGAGGGAACATGAATAGGGGATACAGTGGGATGGTGGTTAGGCATGTCAGGAAAGAAAGGCATTGGGGGCCTTGGAGCTAATTCCCCTCCCTATATCAAAATATTTTTAGCTCTTATGGAAACCTCATAAGCATTTGGTAAGGTGTTTGCCCCCATAGATTGCAAGGTGGTAGCAATATCACTATTGAAGGCTCTAAGGTAATACAAGAATGCATTACCAAGAGAGAGCTTCACTGCAGTTTGTTAGGATTAAACCACAAATAGAAATAACAATTACATGTAAATATAAAAAATATCAAAAAATAATAGATCACACATAAAAGAACACAAGACACCAAGATTTAATGTGGTTCACCCAAACCTTGGGCTATGTCCACCAAATAGCAAGTCCAATATTTTATGATCTAGTGATTACAACCTAATTACAATCTGTAATCCCCTATAGCTCAATATCGATGCAAGAACCAATTTCCACATCACCACACTAAAAAAATCCCTAACCCTAAGCCTTTTTATACAAATATTTTTACCGCTTTATGTTTTTAATTAATAATTACATGTCAACCTAAATTTTTGATAAAATAGGGCTGAAGAATTATGAAGTATATATAGCACTTCCCTGATTAGTAATCACAATCTAACAATCTCCCACTTGGGGATTGATCAGACTCCACATTAAAAAATAATCTCCCACTTGGACACTGATCTTGTAGCTATCCTACTACTCCATGAGGCTCCCATTGGATCAAACCACCCTAGACTTTGTTGTTCTTTTATTCATGTTTAGTCTAGAAGACCAACCAAAGATGAGGAGGAGTTCAACTTCTTCCTTGTTACTACCTTTGTAAACATATTTTCTAGATTGTCATCTGTATGTATCTTATTGAGCTTTAACTATCCATCATCCAAAACTAATTGAATGAAATGGTACTGTAATTGTATGTGTTTGGTCTTTGAATGTACAACTGAATTCTTTCCAAGATGAATGGCACTCTGACTATCTGTAAACAAATAATTATCTTTTTGAGGGTCTCCTAATTCTTTCAAGAAGAACTAAAGCTATATCATCTCCTTAGCTACCTCTATAGTGGATAAAGCATTAACCCTCTATAACCTAGAAACCTAGCTCATGGCTACCTCACTAATAGTAAATGCATAGCCTATAGTACTCCACCTAGTATCAATATCCCATGCCAAATCTTAGTGAACATAGCCTTGGAAATCAGTAGTAGAACCCCTAAAGTGTAAAAAATTATTGGATATTCCTCTCAAATATCTGAGAATCCATTTGACTTCATTCTAATGCTCAATTCCCTAGATGACTCATATACTTGCTAATGACTCCCACTACATGTGCAATATCTAGCATTTTACATACCATAACATACATCAAGCTTCCTATAACTAAAGCATAGGGTACCTTGGACATCTTATCCTCCTCTTCTTGTGTCTTGGGACACATTTCCTCAGTCAACTTCAAATGACCAGGTAAAGGTGTGATGATAACTTTAGCATTCTCCATAGAGAAATATTGCAATATCCTCTCAACATAATCAACTTGAGATAGCATCCATTTTATATTCTTCCTATCTTTGCAAATCTTCATACCAAGGATTTATTTTTCTGTCCCCAAATCCTTCATAGAAAATGCATGTGCTAATTGGCATTTTAACCCCTTAATGTGATCCATGCTAGACTCAGCTACAAGCATATCATCAACATATAAACATAAGCTAATGTAGTTGTCATCATCCAACCTCTTAAAATAAAAAAAATGATCTAAATGACACCTACTATATCCATGCTCATGCATAAAACTGTCAAATTTCAAATACAATTACCAAGGTGCTTGCTTCAAGCCATATAAACTTTTCTTCAATTTGCACACTAAGTTCTCCTTGCCTTTGATTGCAAATCCCTATGGTTGAGCCATATATATCTCTTCATCCAAATCACCATGAATGAAGGCTATTTTAACATCAAGTTGCTCCAAATGCAAATCTTCAGTAGCCACAATACTTAAAACAGTACGGATGGAAGTCATTTTAACAATAGGAGAAAATATCTCATCAAAATTTATGCCCTTTTTTTGTGTAAATGATTTTACAACTAACCCAAATTCAAATATTTTCTTACCTCCTTTCTCTTCTTTCAACCTATAAACCCACTTGTTTTGTAAAGCCTTTCTACCTGTAGGCAACTTGCATAAATCCCAAATTTTATTTTTTAGCAAAGAGTCCATTTCATCTTTTATTGCAGACTCCCACACAAATCTCAGTATCCACGTACAAAACTTTATCATAATATTTAGGTTCACCAACATCTGTTAGTAAAATAGAATACAAAGAGGGAGAAAATATTTTTGGAGGTCTAATTTTTCTTGTTGACCATCTAACATTCACTGGTGTGTGCAATATTTGCTATTTTGGTTGTTGCACATCATGAGGAATTGCTGAAACATTATCTTTTGAAGTATCATCAAACACTACATAATCATCTTCTTTCTTCTCATGTTGCTGCAATGGATTTTAGTACAACATTTCTCATTGAATATGCCATACCTATTTCATACAATTTTATGATTTTCAAAATCCCAAAGCCTATAACCAAATTAATAAATGCCATATCCAACAAATACACATTTTTTTGACTTAGCTTCCAAATTGGTTCTATTTTCAGAATCTATATGAGAAAATGCTTCACAATCAAAGGTTTTGAGAAAAGAATAACTCACTTTCATAGTAGTCCATGCTTCCTCTAAAATAACACAACCCAAAGGAATAGAGGGAGCTCTATTAATCAAATATATAGCAGTATTGATAGCCTCTGCCCACATGTGTAAGGGCAACCCAACACGAAATCTCAAGCTCCTTGCACACTCCGTTATAGTCCTGTTCATGCATTCATCCACTCCATTTTCATGTGGAGTCCTTGGAATAGTTTTATGTCTATGAATACTATTAGTGGAGTAATAATCTTCAAATTCATGACTATAATATTCACCACCATTGTCAGATCTAAGACATTTTAATTTCTTACCAATCTCATTTTCAACTAAGCATTTTCATTTCTTAAAAGTTTGAAAGACATCATATTTTTATCTAAGGAAATAAACCCATACTTTTCTAGTTGCATCATCAATGAATGTAACATAATAATGAAAGCCATCAAGGGAAGATACCTAAACTAGTCCCCATACATCTGTATGCACAAGCTCTAATTTTTCACTTTTATTTTCTTTCCTGGTCTTCACAAAACTCTCTCTTTTATTTTCCATACACACAAATTTCATAGAAATCCATATTAACACATTTCAAACTTGGTAAAACTTTCTTTGAATGAAGTACTTTCATACATTTCTCAATTATGTTACCAAGGCTATTGTGCCACACCATTGTTTTAGAATTTATAGTAGCTATTTGTTCTCCCTACTCAACTGCAACAACTATTTTTGAACATTCATTTTTCTTGGAAATAATTAAAGTAGAAGGAACAATATGACCTGTACAAAGATATAAGGTTCCTACTCTAACACCTTTTTCCACTACAATGGAACCTTTTTGAAACATTCCAATTTTTATTATTAAAAGTAACTACACAACCGTCATCATTGAGTTTTTCTATTGAAATTAAATTCTTACTTAGACTTGAAACATGTCTTACCTCATGTAGTAGCCAATGATTCTCATTCTACAACTTAATCTTAACTTTTCCTTTTCCAAAAATTTGACAAGGTTCATTATCCCCCAAATAGAGAAGTCCAAAATCCCCTTAGACATAATCTATAAAATAACCTGCATGAGGTGTAGCATGAAATGAAGCACCAAAATCTAAAACCCATGAATAATAAACACTTTCTAAAGATAGAAGCAAAGTATCCTTTTCAGATTTGTTACTTACCACATTTGCCTCCTTGTCTCCATCTAGTTTATCTCCTTCATTTTTCTTTTGAGTATGCCCTAGTTTCCCATAGTACTAGCAATAATTTGGTCCTCTTGATTGAGACCTCCTCCCCTTTGAATTTCCTCTATATTTTCCAAATTTTTTGGAATTATTTCCTCTCTTAGTCATTCTATCTTGAATTTGTGCATTCATAACACTTCTTGATGTAGATCCACCTAAGGTTTTTCTACAAGTTTCCTCACTCAAAATGACATGGATCACATCATCATATTTTAGGGTACTAGATCTAGGAATAGAATTACTCACATCAATTACCAAGGCATTCTAGCTTTCAAGCAAAGAACACAAAATCAAGAGAGCCCTAATTTCTTCATCAAAATTGATACCCACAGAAGATAATTGACTAGTAATAGTATTAAACTTACTAAAATGAACTAGAATAGATCCACCTTCTACCATTTTCATATTAAATAAATGGTTCATGAGAAATACCTTGTTTGAAGTGAAAGGCTTTTCATACAGTTTCGCTACGGTTTGCATCAACTCTTTTGTTGTCTTCACTTTTGTAATATAAAATTCCACCAATGGTTCCAAGCATAATTGAATGCTTCCAAGTGCCTTTCTATCCAAAAGATCCTAGTCATCATTTGACATAGATCCCTCATTCTTGGTTTTGGCTTTCAATGGCTTCTATAAATCATTTTGATAAAGATAGTCTTCCATTTGCATCTTACTGAAATCTTTGCCCCTTAAACCTATCAACCTTGAGCTTACCCTCATCTACCATCACTCCTACTCAACCTTGAGACTTTCCTATAGAGGACAACTGGTTAGGATTAAACCATAGATAGAAATAATAATTACATGCAAACATAAAAAATATCAAAAAATAATAGATCACAAAAAAAAGAACACAAGACACCAATATTTAACATGGTTCACCCAAACCTTGGGTTACATCCACCAAATAGAAAGTCCAATATTTTATGATCTAGTGATTACAACCTAATTACAATCTATAATCCCTTACAACTCAATATCGCCTCAAAAACCAAATTTTGCATCACAACACTAAAATAATCCCTAACCATAAACCCTTTTATACAATTATTTTTACCACTTTAGGGTATTTTTACCCCACCAAGAAATTATGGAGTATGTACAATACTTCCTTGACTAGTCACCACAATCTAACATAGTAGGTATTCTATCCCATATTTTTTGAAATCTATAATTGAAATTAGTCATACATTCATGGGGTCTCTCTTGATAGTTTTTAGTTGCTCTAGAAGTGATAGGTTGTCACTTTTGTCCTTGAAATGCTTGCATAAGGCTACCCCTAACCCATCCCAATTAGTAATATATTTGTGAGGCAAACCTCTATACCACTATAATGCCTTTCCTTTCAAAGATTAGGCTAGAAGCTTGACCACTACATCATCCTGAAAGATGCCATGAATATTACAGACATTAGACAGTTCTTGAATATGTTCAATAGGGGATGTGGAGGGTTCACTAGTAGACATAGGTACACTTTTGAGAATTAATACTAGTATTTCATGCATTTTGGGCTAATAGGAGGGGGCACCACCATTAAAGGTGGTGAAAGCATGGGCTCTAGTCATATAAGAAAGTATTGTATTGATATGAACATATGGTGTTCTAGGTTGAGTTCTAAAAATAGGAGTGGAGATAGACCTTGCAGTGGTATGCATTACCAACTCATTCCTAACTGGTGATAAGGATACCTTAACCTTTCTTCTTTAACTAGAAAGAGAAAGTTCTTGATACTGAAACTTACCTCTAAAAGTTTCCCTTGTGTGTCTCTTGGGCATGAATTATATCAACTTTGGTCTTGAAACCAAATGCATTTGAAGCTTAGAGTCACCAAGTACTTCTGAATAATGGGCCTCTTGAGGGCTTTATATTGAAGGATATACTATCTCCTCAGCATGAATAAGGAATCTTTCTCTAATGCCAGTGAACTTTGAATATATTTAATGTAAGTCCCACCGAGCATGCCAAAAACTATTGTCACAAAATCTTACACCCTTGTCCAAAGTATTACCTAAGGAGAGCCTCGTGAAACATGGAAATAACCTCTAAGTTGTGGGACTTGAAATATGAGGTTAAGTCTTTAGAGAAAAGGGAGAAGGAATACATGAACTATGAGGTAAAATCCTCTACTATTAGAATGCAATTGGACTATTCTTGAAGAGAAAAGGGAGAAGGAATACATGAAAGCAACTACCTAATCTATTCTAAAGAGGTGATGCATCAAAATATGGTATTCAGACTAGCCTCTTTTCATACATGTATAACACTATTATTATGATAGTGTAAAGATATATGGATTCAAAATTTGCTTTAATTTGTAAACTACACAAAGAATAGACAACCATATGAGTGACACAAGGAGAATACTTCACTTCTTATCATTCATAGGCCAACGAGATATAGAGGATGTAGATTACAAGTATTTATAGTATGTCAAAGAAAGGAAAAAAAGTTCACATAGTACAATGACAGTTTTAAAGAGATAAGGTAGAATGTCATATAATTTAGGGGTAGAGGGGAATTTACATTTGTATGCCAAGGTAGTACTAGAGAAACAAAGAATATTTGAACCTAAGAAAGAGTAAAATACTTGCCTTTATAGTGTAGGTGTAACTTAGGTAACTTCTATTACAAGAAAAAATTCAACTACTACAATCAAATCTCCAGAGAATAGCTACCATGAAGCTAAAAAGATCTAGCCAAATGTTGAGTAAATCCACAAATAAGAGGATCACTTCCACACCAAACAAATCTCTAAGAGGTTAGGACTGATGGTTATTTAATCTTTGACTAAATGAATGGATCAACAAATGATAGTGGAGTATTTCTTTGTACTTATCAGCCCTAAGGATCAATGGAAGTGGTTGCTAGAGATTGAAAAGATCAAATTCTTCATTCAAGGAACTACTTATATTGCCACCAATCCACCGAATCAACTATGATTTTGGTCAACTAGTGATCAACCATCAAGTCCTGCCACATGAACCAAGAATTTCTCATCATTGTGCCACCCTATCAATGATCCAATTCCTATGCCTTGCATTTAATCACTTATAATCACAATCTCACCACCAGCTTCCCTTCATAACTATTACTACTTGTGAAACCATGATCCACTAATTAGCATTGCCTTGCAACTTGCACTTGGCATTCTTTACTAACCACCATGACTTGGTGAAAGCTAAAGTTTAAACTATACCTATGTTATCACCACCTTGACCTAATATTAATTTTTGACCCTTGTGACCAAGCAAAACAAAGGGAACCACTCAATGACAATTCAAGGCTTAACAACCTCTCAATTTGTGGCAATCACACACTGGCCATAGATTTGGAAGATCTAATGGTGTAGGATATGTCTTGGACATTGAAGATCTACATTTTCATGTTATCACAACTTAAACCATAGCATGTCAATATAACCATGTGATCAAGTGAAAGTAAAGCAAAGCCCATCTTCACCATTTTAAACTTAGCCAGTACTTTAAAACTGGCTGTCACCATGTGAATCACACAATCATGAATTAAAATCTTATAAGGCATAACATGAAATAAAGAATATGGACAACATTAAATCATTTCATGAGAACCCCAAGTGACCATTAAAACATATCATTATTTGAATTCAATTTTTTGGTGGGAGGGAAACTTTGGGCTAATAGGAACATCTAACTATGGAATCTTATATGATAGATCGAGTGATTTCACTTTATATGCATACACTAATGCAGATTGGGTAGGGAATATGGATGATAGAAAGAGCAACAATGGTGGAGCATTTTTTCTTGGAGGTAGATTGGTTTCTTGGTTGAGCAAGAAACAAGATTGTATCTTGCAGAGTACAAAAGAAGAAGAATATGTTGCAGCAACAAATAATTGTACTGAAGTTATGTAGATGAAGTAGATGCTAAAAGATATTGGAATTGAATTTATAAAACCTATTATCATATACTGTGATGACACAAGTATTGTACATATTTCTAAGAATCCTATATTACATTCTAAGACTAAAAATATATCTATGAAGTATCATGTCTTGAGAGAGAAGGCAATAGAAAAAGAGATTAGATTGGAATATGTGAGTACTAAAGATCATATTACAGATATCTATACAAAGCCCTTACCTAATGATACATTTAATTACTTGAGAGGTATGCTTGGGGTTATGCCCCTACCTACTTGTGAGTAGATGATGCAGAGATTGAATCAGTCCAGTGGTATAGAGCACCATTGTTAGACTAGACTGAATGTTGATGCTTCCTATATGGGGGACTAATATTATGAGCTAATTCATTAATGATTCTTGGTATTTGATCTTGAATAGTGTCTTTGGACACATGAGCTGGTTAAAGACTTGGAGTAGTAAATCAACATAATGAGGCTCTTTTCATTGATGTCAATGGGGGACAATATGCATGAAAAACATCTCCTAAGTATATATGGGGAGAAGAGTACATGAAAATATCTACTTTTTTAGGGAGATTTAGAAAGATTCATGTAAGAAAGGAGGAATATCTCTATGGGGGTGATATGTAGCATGAGGAATTCTGATGTATTGAGAGTTTTTTAGTGTGAACAACTATTACCAATCCTAAAGAAGAATAAGAACAAAGAAGGGTTCTAGAAGATTTCAGATTTGATTGATGAAGAGGGTTTGAGAAGATGAGAATAGTAGTAGCAGCAACAAAGTATTATTTTGGTATTATTGGAACTTCAATATTTTTCATCTATGTTATGATTGATGCCAAAGGGGGAGATTGTTAGCATGAGTGCTAATGACATTCCTTTGGGGAGTATCCTAAGCATTGGAGAGTATTGACATGTTGCATTCATGACTGTGTTTCTCATTGATGTCAACATAGTAGTAAGTTTGTGAATATTGATAGAGTAGCACGTAAAGTTCTTAGTTGTATAGAAAATGTTTTGATTTTCTAGTGATGCACATTCATGGACATGCTTAGTATAGTGTCCTGATGTGAAGGTTTAATGTGAAACATGTAAGTCAAAGACATATGTAAGTTGTACCTAATTTATAGAGAGTAGTAAAGAGATAGAGAACTTGAGAAGCAATTTATGATGTTTGAATTATATCCTTTGGAAATAATATAATCTATTGATGTGTGGTTATATAGTGACTTATTGGAGGCTGATGATGATGTCATTAGATGCGCAAGCCCTAGTGTCATACGTGTTAGAAGTTGTATAGAATATGAACTAACAGTTCTATTGTAATTATAAATTAATTTATTATCTTATTATAATTAATTGGGGAAGCCTCAAGGCTAACTCAAGGAATTATTTTGAAGATATGGTATAAAGGAAAGATGTATCCCTTGTTTGTAATGTACAATAAATTTTGAAGTGTATGCAAAGTGTGAAAAGTAGCCAAGTTTTTATTGAATGTGAGTAAGTGATCCAAGGGATTATTGGATGTGAGATATGTGATTTGGTTACAAGAGTACAAGGAGAAGAAGTCTGGTTGATAGGACAAAAAGAGGAAGGAGCATTACCATTAATTTATATTATTCTATAACGAATAATCTTTCCAAGGTTGGGACAACTGCTAATAAGGTTGGAATCTCCTAACAGGAATTCAAAGTCTCCTAATAGGGGCTGATATGTACTAAATGTTGTTATTGACTCCTAATAGGGTATATCCTCTAACAAGGAATATTTATATTAGTACATCATCTTGTGGGTACCATCCTCACTAGGGTTTTCTCTCTAATGAAGGGTTTCCCTAGTTAACATATCCAATTTTATTGTGCATGAGTATCTTGTTGTAGTATTTTATTATATTTCTCATACAATTAGAGTTTAATAAGGTTGATATTTATGATATTAGTTGGATAACTAATTCACCACCCGCCTTTCCCCCCTCACTTATATTGGTGGACTATATATTCTAACAAATCCTTATGCCTATATTTGTTTGTAATTATTCCTTTTGGGACATGAAGATCCCTTGAAGTTGAATCCCTTGATGGACTAGCTAGCATGCCACACACACTTTCTAGACCATTTGGTTCATCTTTGATGGGTTCACTAGAATTCTACATAGACTTGCTAGAATATTGCAGACCATTCAATAACATCCCTTTTTGGAAAGACCTTTCCCCTTGGTTCTTCCTTTTTCCTTATTTGGTTCACAATAAGGCACACAAATCTTATTGGGGAAGAAACTATACCCTTTTTTATTTTGTCACACTTATCTCTCTTATTACGATTCTAGATGTGACAAAGGCTCAATTTTGTTGGGGGCTTGATGGTTTCTTTTCCTCCATAGGCATGATAGGATTTTCTATTTTTCCCTACTTTACCATTGTGAGTGTTAAATAAGGGCCTCTAATTCCACACACACTTCAACATGATTATTATTTGTTAGTAACATCCTAAAATGAATATAAGATTATTCATTCAGTATGCCTGCACAAAGTGATATTTTTCCTTCTAACTAGATGAGGTTTTACTATTCACTCTTAGAATTGAGAATTTAGTAACCAAACCAAACTAGTACGAAGGATTTATGAATGCAAATGCAATCTAATCTATGTTTTTGATGTTTTTTGAATGCAAAGACTATGATTTCATCTAAATAAATTTCAAATTAGTCTAAGAACAATGAATAGTAAGTTAAGCTAAATGAATGCATTTTAATCTAAATGATGAGCATGTAAAGCAAAAGAGATTCAAATGCAAAGCACTTGAGTGATAAATGCAATAGTGATTTGACACTCTTCATGTGCATCCTTCCAAATGAGAGTTCAGGGGCCTCCTTTTATAGAATCTTGGACCTGATTAACTATCAAGATTAAATCAAGTGTATGGTTTAGATTGAATGTGAGATTGAGTACTCCATTTTTTACATAGTTGAATGAGATGAGGTAGGAGACAACATTGATCCATTCAAATATGTATTCATAATTATTTTTCTATTTTATTAAATAATTTATTTCAACAATTATGATAAGCATATTTGATTGAATCAATATATTTAATTCTTTTTCATATGAGATAAATTAGGAAATAATATTAATCTAGTCAAACATGACATCATAGTAGAATATTTTAATAAATTAAATATTTAGTTTGAACACTTATGATATCTATATTAAATTAAATTAATGTATTTTAGTTCCTTTTTTATGTGTATTAGCTAAACAAGGTTAATTTAATTAAAATACTTAGGATTTATAATTAAATTAATTAAATTAGGGGATTAATTTAGCTAATTTCAATCAATATTTAGGAATTAAATAAAGTATGTGATTAATATAGATTAGTGATTTTTTTATTTGATTCTTAGGTCAAGTACAAATGATTAGAATCATAAATGCCTAGTACAATAGGACTTAAATTTGATCAACAAATAGATGAAAGATTGAGGTACCAAAAATGGTTCAAAATACCAATGTGCCACTTTAGGGGTATTGAATTTGTGGCTCTTTGAGTAGATGTGCATGAAGTACATTGATTTAAAGAAATTAGAAATCTGAAATATAGATAAATAACTAATATTGATTTTGAGATTGATGACACAAAAACTAATTGATGAGTTTTATAGAGTTATCTCCAGAATGAAGCTTAACCCTCCAAAGTCTAGATAGAACACCTAGATACCAATTTTATAGAAAAAATTGTCAAAATTCATAGGATTATTCCCAGAATGAGAGTCAATCCTCAGGAGTTAGGGTTAGAATTCTCTAATACCTATCTATATAAAGATGAAAAGATCAATCATGATTTATAGAATTATCCTCAAAATGAGGTTTAATCCTTAGGAGTCAAGATTAGCATGCCCTGATACTTGACCATTAAAAAGTGATTCAAAGAAAGCATAGAATTATCTTTAGATTGAGTTGTAGGATTATCACTAGAATGAGGCTTAATCCTTAGAAGTGAGGGTTATAATGCCTTGATACCTATCCATCGAGCTATGACTAGCATTCTTACAAGTCTAATAAGTTGGTCAAAAAGTAAGATTAGATAGAATATGATACCAAATAGAGGGAACAAGGATGCCCTAAGTTACGAGATTCCCCAAGAGATTAGAATATTATATTTAGATTAGGTTGAAGGTAGTTTTGAGAGATTCAATGATGTAATAATCATACCCCCTCAGGAGTGAAATTAAGAGATCACACACCAAAATAGTGATGCAGAGCAGGAGATGGAAAGATACTGAATTGATAAAAGATTTAGAAGAATGTATAATTGATCAAAAGAGCATGGAGAAAATTTGAAGTTAATTCAGAGTAATTTCAAGGGTGAGTTGACCAAGTATGACCAAAGTTGACTTTTGTTTATGACAATTTTGAATAATTTTGAGAAATATTGAATGGATGATGATCCAAGATTCATAAAGTGGCAAAAAGATATAATGCACAAGCATTTAGTCATGTTGGTCCTAAAAATTAAATTGGGATTTTGAGTTATTTAAGTGTCACAAATTTTGATTATGATCCTGAAAATGAGTTTAGAGGAGTCCAATTAGCTAGCAGGGTGATTTTCATGTCCATAGGATCACTTTGAAAAATTAGGTCAAAACCTATATAAGGGTCGAGAGGTCATTTAAAAATCATTTGTGCATTTTTATTTTGTGGAGAAAGAGCTTTGAGACAAAAATGGTGGCCCCTATGCACTCACATAGATTCGAGTGATCCAAGTGATACAACTAGCCAATAGACTATGGACCTTGAAATAGTAACTTGTAAAACCTCAAATCATTTGATATTTTATGTGTTTGTATCAATATGTTTTATTTTTAGGATTATTTGAAGTTTATGTCATCGGAGTCCTCATGTAAGAACCTAATTTCTTATGTGAGGCTATATGAAATCTTGCATGCAAGAGTGTCACTAGGGAACTTTTTCACATGCTAGGTGGTATTTCCTCACATGGGAGACACCCATCTACCACACGATAGACCCTAACATTGGTTCATTAGTCATAATACAATGTTTCTATTTCATACAAGATTATTTTCTCATGTGAACAATCAAGTTTTCTTGTGCAAGCATGTGGGTCATGCGTGGGAGACTAAAATGTCTGACAAAAAGTCAGGAGGTCATGGATGAGATTTTGAGATATTTTGGGTCACTTGCATCAAAACAAAATTGTTTTCAATCTTTTTTGCATCATCATTTGGTCATTGAATCATTTTTTCAGGATGTTTGTGTTGTAGTAGTATAGAAAAACCATGTTTATACTCATGTCAGATATTGGGCATGGTTATGTTGCTTTTGCATTTCCAAGTTGACTTTCCATATGTTGGGTTCAGATCACACTATCTAGCCATTAGAGCATTGATCAATAGCTAGATGTTACTGAACTGACACACATTGATACACTTAGTCTCTCCCATCTTTATGATATCCCTAATCTACAAGTGAAACATAGTTTATTGAGTCCTTTGGTTTAGTGTTTCCATTTGGAGATGAACACTTTACATTTTTCTCTTGGAGAGATGACTATTACACCAAAGGGCATATACAATATACTCTCGATACCATTCAATGGGCCATGGATAGACTATGATATAGACCCATGACTAGGGTAATTTGCACTGAGGGCCATATTTAAGGATGGTATCATCACGGGTAGAGCTACTCCATGGGAGGAGCTAGTGTAGGTATATGATCCAACCCATAGATTGGTAGTGGTTCTTGGAGCATTCATCAAATGTTACTTGATGCCTAATAGAGGTCAGCATGGTTTAGAGTGCAGATGAGGATGGATGTTTGAGCAACCAACACATTTTAGGTGGAGTCAGTGTATATGTTCCGTGAGATGCATGAGATTGTCTATAGAGAGATGAAGAGTATGGCCATAGGAGTATATGCTCTATAGGTATGGGCATTAGAGCACCTACCCATTATGAGACTTATATGTCAGGATGAGTGCTAGCATCTCAACCCTACATTTGTAGATATTGAGGACAGATGACCTAGATTGTGATGGGTAAGATTGGGTAGTGGAGATCTCATTTAGATGATTTGGTAGCAGTGGTATGGAGGCCTTGGTGAGAGACACAGGCATGGGATGATGTCTAAGTGTAGCTTAGTTATATGTTTACCTCTAGGCCATTGATTGGTCACTCAATCCATGTTATTGAGTAGTTTCCATTGATATACATGTGGAGGTAGTATGATTGGCCATAGGATGTGTCAAAAGAGTACTGTGCATATGCTTGCTTCACCAAGGAGGTGAAGAAGGGGTGGTCAGTGAGATTGGATCCAGGTAGATCTATGATTGATGTACATAGTATTAAACTAACCCACTAGAACTACCTACCATCAATAGTAGATGGAGGGGTGACTCCTAAGTATATAGAGAGTTTTGTAAGTCATCCCTTCCCTTGATTCATAGATCTATTAGGGATGGTAGTACTAATGGATCTAATTTAGGAACCATAACAACCACAATAATAGGGTCTAAGACAATAGACTACATAGGTTCTAATCCCACCTTGATAGAAAAGAGTGGATCTAGGTGTTGGTGGTAGTAGGTCTAGGTAGAGGAGAGCATGAGGAGCGATGGAAAACTTGGGTTCCATCAGAGGTGATTCTCAAAGACAAATGATGGTGGGATAGCCTCTACAGTAGGTAGAGCAAGGTGTGTGTGATGAGGAGATGCAAGATTAGCTTGTTCCCAAGTCATAAGGTGGTGATATCCTAGCACATACCTAGGATGCCCTTAGGAGATCTAGGGACTTAGTGAGGACAATGCAATGACAACTAGGAGAGCTAGAGATCTAGCTAGCTATGAGAGATACATGATTAGTAGAGTAGGATCGAGAGATCCACAAGATTTGAGAGAAGCTAGAGAAGCAATGAGATGAGGCTCGTATATAGATAGTGAGAGCATTACATTATTATGTGCCTTATGTTGGAGTACTCTAGGAAGAAAAAAAGAAGGTGCCTCACTTTTTAGAGTATGCCAGTGCATTACATGGTGCATGCCTCCAGCAAGAGAAGATACACCTCCTCCTCCTCCTCCACCCAAGGATTGAGGAGAAGGATGTATTTTTCTTTCTCTCTTCCATCTTACTTTTGATCATATATTCTATGATGTATCAACATTACTTTATATCATTTTTGAGATGAACAATTCTCAAGGAGCACTCTTTTTTTATTGATGTATATTTTGAATCCATTGGTTAGATATATATATATATATATATATATATATATATATATATATATATATATATATGTATATGTATGTATATAGGTATGTATGTATGAGCTCTTATTTAGTACCATTGAATGTGTCATACTCTCTCTCTCTCTCTCTCTCTCTCTCTCTCTCTCTCTCTCTCTCTCTCTCTCCTCTCTCTCTCTCTCTCTCTCTCTCTCTCTTTTGTATATGAGATGTGTAGCTATATGATTGTGATTAATTTAAATTGATATGATGTATGGATATGTAGTGTATATGAGATAGATATTTATTATGAAAACCTGATGAATGAGATATGATGGAAGCTTATGACATGACATGATAACATGTAGATGAATTATATCATAATGTAAAGTGTATATGTACTATCATCTCATGTAAGATTCTCATTTTTTTTCTTGTGATAGGTGCTTCATCAAATTAATAAAGATCGACCAAGTAATCGAACGCTTGTGTAGTCAAGATGAAATGTGATACTTTTGAAGAAGTAAACAACCTCTCAAGTCAAAATATACAAGGAAAGAAGTAATCAAAGCTATGCCCTAAATGGAATCTGAGTATGAAATGCAACCCTATGCTAGATGCAATCCCTAGGACTAGTTACCAAACTTGTACGATTGTTATCATCACACAGTATTTAGTTAAACCTATGAATGTCATACAATTTACACTAACATTGCAATCATGAAAATATGAATATGATATGTGTCTTATTTTTTTTGGGATTAGTTGTAAGCATTTAGACACAAGAAACCAAAATGACTAGAACATTTGTCCCTATTAATGTAGTAAGTGAACATAAGCATCAAAGCATAAATGCTAGGATGAACATAATGTTTCTTATGTGAAAACACACCAGGCACACAAGAGACCCTTATCATGCTAAGTCATCAGTAAGTAATATGTTTACAACAACCGTTGCATTCACAACCTAAGATTAAAGTTTTCATTGTATACTTGCAGTGACCCATACATTCACTTATCAAGATGAGTATCAGTATTTTATTACTATATCATAGAGAATTCACTCAAAAAATCAAGGAGAAGAAAAAACCTCACTAAAGTGTTCATATAAAATGATTTGAGGTACACAAGGCCATCCAACACAAGATAAAGGCACTTGTACTAGACAACCTTTTCATATGTTTGCTTTAGATCATGGGAACTGAAATGTCAAGAAAAATATAAAGAAAAGATCATGCCCCCAGTCCTTTCTTCTCTAGTAAAAATATGCATCCTTGAGTTTATCAAAGGGGAATAATAAAGAAAGATCAAAACAAACAAAGAAAATCTCAACATAGTGCAAACACTGTCAATGTGTCTATTTTAGTTTCTATTTCATTGGATTGATGTCAAGTGTCGATGTTCATAACATATGTGTAATAAATCTCTTTAGTAGGAGGATGATAGTAGGAAGAATTAGTTAGGACAATTGGTGACTAATGTTAGAGAGAAATATTCATTGAGAAGAATCTTAGTAGGAGACTAAGAAATAGTAGATAGACACAACTAGAACAACTGATGACTGACAGAAAAGAGGTCTTCTTTGAGAGGAATCTCAATAGTAAAGTAAGTGACAATAGACACACATAACTAGAACAATTGGTGACTGACACTTAAGAGATGTTCTAAGAGACCATAAGGTGTTTCCCTCAAGACAATTTTTAGTTTCAATCCATGTAAGTTTTGAGCAAGGTCTCAAAGGTAACTAGGAGTATATGCATGAGAGAAAGAAGCAAACTAAAGAAGGAGAGAAACTTTACAGCAACCAGAAGATGTGTTGTAGGATGTAGCATTTGAAACAAGAGGTGCATGTTTACTAGGTTTTTACCTTCTTGGCAAAAATTTTATTTTTGTTATGATGATGCATGTTTTCTAGGTTTTCATCAATGGCACTTTTTGTTATTTTTTCAAATTTTATGTATTTTTGGTTTTTTCAAATTTGTTGGTGTTACCAAGGTGCCTATTGCTAGGTTTTCACCATGATAATAGATTTTTTTATTTCACTTAATTATGTTAAAAGAGCTTTCAAAATATGTTAGTTGTAGAGCCATTTGAGATGAAGAGTGTTGATTGACTCTTTGAGTGGTTCTCCTTTATTTGTTGAAAGTTGATGAGCACCAGATCCAAACACTATAGTGACTAAGTATGGAGCAAGCCAATTATGTTCAAACTTCCCTTTCTATATCTATTGTTTTTAATTCTTATGGATTTCCCTTAGGAAAAGGTCACCCACTTGGAGGTCATATAGTTTGACTTTCTTATTGTATCTTTTAGACATTCACTTTTGATAAGCTCATAAATGATCAAATGCCACTTGTCAAAGTTCATCTATTAGTTCTAGCTCTTGTAGCGAGATACTCGGTAATCATCATCAATAATGAGGCCTTTTAGAGAGATTCATAGAGTAGGAATCTTGACCTCAATAGGAAGTACAATATCCCCTCCATATACTAAAGCAAAGGGCATTGTTCCCGTAGTAGTTTTTATACTTGTTCTGTAAGCCCATAAAGTCAAACTAATCTAAAGTTGCTAGTCCCTTCTAGATTTGTTGACTATGTGATGTAATATCTCAAGAATTTCCCTATTGGATGCTTCTTCTTGTCCATTACACTAGGGATAGTAGATGGAAGACCAATGTTGCATGATTTCAAATTTTGAATACATCCCCTTGAGATCCTTGTTTTTAAACTATCCCCCATTGTCAATAATGCTGGAGGATGGTAAACTATAACTATAGATGGTGTAGTTGAGAATGAATAAAGCAATGGATTTTCCATTAGCCTTAGAAAGAAGAACTACTTCTACCCATTTTTTGAAGTAGTCTGTAGCTATGATAATAAATTTTTGTCCATTTGAAGAAGACAGATGAATTTGACCTAATAGATCAAAGGCCCATTGTTGAAATGGCTAAAGTGTGATGAAAGGAATTAGCTCCCTAGTTAGAGCATGAATCAAATTTCCATGGAGTGGGCACTATTTTTAGAACTTGGCATATTTAATTGCCTCTTTCTCCATATCTAGCCAATAGTAACCAACTCTAATAAGTTTGTGAGGTAGTGTCAAGCCATTTGAGTTGAATCCACAAATGCCTTCATGTACATCTATTAATGCACATTTTTACTCATCAAGTTTTAAAAACCTAAGGAGTGTACTATCTATCCCTCTTCTAAACAAGTCATTAGCTATGACTACATACCATGAAGCATAGTGGATTAGGTGACTTTTTCTATTTTGGGTTAGATTTTCTAGAACAATATGGTCATGTAGGTAAGAATAGATATGATGGTAGTGAGATGATTTGTTTCCTATGATAGAATACATCATTCTAGACTCATGTGAATCATAAGCAAGGTAGGATAATGTTTTTACTAGGAACTCATGTCAAAAATAATTTTCTAGCATTTGTAGCATGGAAGAGACAGTGGCCATCACATCAACCACCTTGTTATCTTCCTAAGGAATCTATTGAAAAGTGACATGTGCCAAGTAATTTTTCAAATCATCAATCATTCTTTTTTAAGGTGTCAACTCCTTATGCTTTTTTTGATAAACATCATTGACTTGATTGATTACTAACTATGAGTTGCCAAAGATATTCAGTTTATCTACCCTCTATTCAACTGCAATTTTCATGTCATTGATTAAGGCTTCATATTCTATAATATTATTTGTACAAGGAAAAATAATCTTATATGTCTTAGGTAAAGAATATTTTTGTGGTGTTATAAACAAAAGTCTAGCACCAGATCCCTATTGTGTGATAGAGCCATCAAATAAAATTACCCATGTTTGATGTGATAGCAATAAAGTGTATTCATTAGTGAATTTAATATTCATAGGTAGAAGACTTTGCATTTGTGTGTCTACTAGCTGATAAACAATTTCCCATCCTTTTATAGCTTTCCTTTTGACATATTCAATGTTAAACTCACTCAGGATCATGACCCATTTAGCTAGCCTTCTTGTTATAGTAGCCTTGCTAATCAAATATGTCAATGGATCAATATTTGCAATGAATCATGTAGTGTGAGTGAGCATGTATTGTCTCAACTTTTGGGAAACAAAAAAAACTACCAAGAAATATTTCTCAATAATGATGTAGTTCATCTCATAGGATACTAATGTACAACTAAGATAATAAATAGCTTGTTCATTTTTGTTGTTGTCTTCTTTAGCTAGCAAGATTCCTAAAGATGAGTTTATTGCAAAGATATACAAAATGAGAGGCTTCCCATAAATAGGAGGCATCAAGATTGGTGGATTAGCAAGATATTGTTTAATCTATACTAAGATTTTATCACAATCCTTGTTCTAGTCATATTTCACACCTTTATGTAAAGTCTTAGTAAAAGGTTGTAACTTATACACTAATTGAGATATGAATTTGTAAATAGATAGAAGTATTCTTTGTAGGCCCCTCATTTGACTAATGTTGCAAGGTGGAGGCATTTCTATTATAGCTTGAAATTTTTCCAGGTCTACCTCAATTCCTTTTGCAGACACAATGTGAGCAAGTAGCTTTTCTAATGTAACACCAAAAGTACATTTCTTAGGATTTAACCAGAGACTAAATTTCTCCATATGATCTAGGATAGGTTCTAGATCTTGAAGATGAGTATTTCACTACATACTTTTGACCAAGGTATCATCAACATAGTCTTCCATCATTTTATGCATCATGTCATGGAAGATTGTTGTAACTACTCGTTGATATGTGGCACCAATATTTTTCAAACTAAATGGCATTACATTTGGAGAAGAGATTCCAAATTACATCAAAGGTTTTCACTTAGAAGTGCACAAAGTTACTTTTCACCAACACAACCTAGGGCTCCACAATGGTTCCTAAAACTCACAATATCTAGACTAGATCCAATTCAAAGTCTAGAACACCTCTTTAATGTCTAACAAGACACAAACTTAAGAAAAAATGTTTCAAGGATGGAATATGGTCTTCTTCAACACTAATATGTAAGTCTCAAGTGTTTGAAATAAAACTCCACAATATTTTCTTTGGAAAATCGAACTACACACCCAAACCCCCAAATAGGGATACAAGGAGAAATCATCGATTTATGAAGGAAAAATTCTTGGAAATATATAAAAAAATGCCTTAATTACCTCTAGACTCTTCAATCCACTAATCAACAACCCTCACCAAGTTAGGACCTTTGATCAATCCCCTAACTCAAGTTGCTTACAATTCTCTTCTAGGTCTAATAGGGCTAATTAGGTTAGTTTTACAAAGAAAGTACTAAGAATTCAATTCATATTCAAACCAATCCTTTCGAAACACTTTGGAATATGTCAAAACATTTAGATCCAAGGATTAAGGTTTCTACTCCAACCTTGGGCCAAGTTGTGACTTAAAAACCCAAAACTAGACAATCACATGTAAATGCTTGTCCAGAGGGTTTAGTATTTACTCCCCACATCTTCTTCCTCCTAGTTTGAGTCCCAAAAATTATTATATTAAATCCTCCCCCCTTTCTTTCCACCAAGGCTCAGATTTTCCCCATGGTGGCATCTCTAGGAAATAGAGATTTTCTCTCAAAACCCTAGTTAGGGCCTTCCTATGACCAACAAGCACCCAAAATTGGATTTATCTTTATCAATATAAGTTGAAGACCTCAAACCACTTGAAAATATTTCATATTAAATTTACTCAACTCTTTCTATTGTTCAGAGGTACATATGCATCCGTTCCATTCCATACAATCAAAGTTTCAAATAGTTTTTATAGTAAATGACAGATTTTATTAATTTCAATCCAAAATATACATTAGATTCTTCTCTTCTGTCTTGAGAAAAGTTTCTCAACCTCTTTTATAACATTCATAATTATTTCTAGCTGAAAAATATGGTTGTGAATATTGCGATTCAAATCTTGCATTTTTTCACAAAAGTTGCATTATGCAACATTGACAACTTTTTCAAAAAGTTGTCAAATGTTAACAAACTCTCCTAAAATTTAATCCTAGACTCTTCCTAGGTACCTAGAAATTTTATGGTCATAATATAATCATTATTAAACCTTCTAAACTACCTTTTCTTTTTTCTAAATTAGAAATTTCCCATAAAATGACTAAGGTAGAGAACTAGGTTTATAACACACCGAATGTCTCCTTGCCTTGCAATTTGGACATTATTTCTAACATTCGATTCAGGACCCAACTACTACCCTAACCCTTTGTATTTTATCCTTGTGATGTGCTTGCAATGGATGGAATTGAAGGAACTCATGCACCAACACTCCAACAAAAGGTACCCGATGCACAAGTGAAAGCAGTTCTCTCCTAGTCTTCAATTGCAATTGTAATTTGATTATAAATGGAAAAACTAGCCATGAGTGAGTATATTTCATATCCCTTTGTCAATTCCAATATCATATCAATGTTGGGTAGTGGAAATTCATCCTTGGGACATGCTTTTTTCAAATATCAAAAATCAATACAAACTTTGATAGAATTGTCATATTTTGAGACTGAGACCATGCTTGAAATCCATTCTACATAATCAATAGTATGGATGAAACTAGCTTTCAAGAGCTTTTCTAGTTGAGCTTTAACAAGTAGTTCCACATGAGGATGCATTTTCCTTTGTTTTTATTTGACAGGTTTCATGACAAATGATGCATTATGAGATCAGGATCTAAGCCTGGCATATCTCACTAAGTCCATGAAAAATTAATTTTCTTCTCTTAGAAGATAGCAGAAAATCCCTCTTTTTCCTCATTAGATAAATACTATGCAGGCGTATTATATGAGGGAGTTCCTTAGTCTCCAGATTGATTGGTTGTATTAGTTCTATCAACACTAATGATCTCTCTTGAAAGTGACTCAAAAGTGCATCAAATTTATCATTTATAGGTACCTTAAAGAGGTTCTCACCTTTGAATATGTCTTTTATTTTTACTTTTTTTGATTCCAATACTATCACAATGTGGTTTTCACCATCAGAATGCCTATTATTATTTTTAGTTGTATGACTGAGATATTTTATGTCTACTTTAGTAATATTAACACTTTGTTCACTGGTGGAAGATATTACTGGTTCAACATCATGTAGATAATAGGAAATAGCATAGTCATCCTAGAATATAGGGACTTCATTAGATGTAGTATTGGAGATCTAGTTAATTAACTCAAGATAAGTGAGTGAAAGAGATGTGATAGGTACAATGATGTTCATAGTGTAGTAATCAAATTCATGGACAAGTAATTTGAGACCTAACATGATTTCATCCAAAGATATGTTTGAATTCCTTTGAGTTCTAAAAAAATTATTTGAACATCCATCGACATTAGAAGGATGAGACTCATCCAACTAAACCCTAGATTGCTCTTCTATTTTGAGTTGATTTTCATATGTATGAACTTGATTTATGTCCTTGTCTAAAGTTGCCTTTGATAGAGAATCAAATTCATATTCTCAAGAGGCTATGCTACATGAAGGCAGACTATAAAATTCCACAAAGTTATGGGAACCTATTCTCCACTTTCATTATCATCTTGGTTTTTATAAAGTCATTCAACAACTATAGTATGACTAGACTCATCCGATTCCTATTGAATTTAGGGAGTGTCAGTAGTGTTTTTAGAGGAATCATTGTCAATGTCTGTAGTACTAACACATGGTACAAAGTCATCTGAGTCTACAAAGGACATAGCAAGATCTAGCCGAATAGGATAAGGAAAAGTATCCCCATCATTAGAGCTATCCATGATTATCAAACTTAGTTTTTTGACTCATGTTCAAATGAACTATCAAACTGTGGCACAAATTTATTAATCTCTAGATGAAAGTGGACTTTCTTGAAACCTAAGCCTATCATGTCATGAGGCCTTCTAGATGTTTCCTTTATTGGATCAATCAACCCATTGTTATTAAATTTGATAGGACCATTGCCTTTTTATCCAAAGCATTTTATCAATTTAAGACCTAGTCCATACTTTTTTAGGAGTTATCTCATGAGACTAGTTTGTGAGATCAGCTAGAACTTCATATTTGTATAACCACATAGCGATGGCTCTATTTTCATCTTTGTCTTCTAGAGGTATAGTGGGTTTTACAAAGGCATCATTCAATTTAGTCTTAGTTAATACCACAAAAAGTCTCTTTGCTTCAAATGGTCTCCCATAATATGGGGAGATTTAGGAAGAGATGTCAAAGAAAAAATTGGTTCAATGTGCTATTCACCCAGTACTATTTCTATTAACTTGAGGGTCTTCTCCATTTCTTTGATCTTGTTGACATGATTGTTTGTAGACTCTCTATTATTAGGAACAAAACTATAAGTAGACTTGAGCATGTTACATGTGTAACTGATATTAGTAGGTATAGTAACTTCTAGTCCTTGGAATGGCTTAATGCATTGATGATATGTTGTTGGAGCATCTTGGGTTGCACTTCTATCATACATGTTTTCAGTTTTATCTTGCTATTGAAACTATATTATGCTAAAACTGTGTTTTCTGGTTTCTGGGTGTTGCAAATTTTTGTAAGTAATTTTTTGTAATGAATTAGAGGCTTCACACTTAAAGGGTTTAAGAGGGCCTAGATTACTATCTATGGTCGAAGCCACAAGTTTTAACTCCTTATAAGTTGGGAGATATGGAAATTCTCCCAGAGTATTGATTTCTGGTAGTTCTGCATGACAATTTTTTATGCTTGACTTTTAGGTTGGATGCACACTTTTCCTTGGTGAATCAGGTTTTTTACACTTAATGGATTATAAAAGACCTAATATAATACCCACAATTCAAAGCACAAATTCTAATTCAATTAGAGCTAGGAGATATCATGATTTTTCTTTGAAATTTTTTTTTGGACATTTAATTACTGATGTAGGTCAACTCGTGACTCTTCAAGAATTTAATGTTAGATTTATTTTTATTTAATATTTTATTAAAGACAAATTGTGTATGTTTTAGAATGATTTTTAATCCATTTTGGCTAGTATAAATAAAGTGTTTAGGCTTAGAGCTAAGATAGTTTTAAGAGAGGATTGGAGAGTAGAACTAAAAAGTATGGATTTGAAGTTGGATCTTAGATCATGAATGTATTTGTATCTAGCCATAACCTAGAAGGCTCTACAGTTGGGCATGTATGTTGAATATTTAAAGAATCAATGAAAGTGTTTGCTCTTCCTCCTTTGGTTGTTGATTCTATGTGTTAGATTTATGCTATATTAACTCTTGTAGGGTGGTTTAGAGGGTTGGGTGTGCCATTGGCCCTAGTCTTCCCTATCCTTCTTTGCACTAGGTGGTATCAAAGCTTGAGATTCATCCTTGTGTAGATTGGGTCATGTAGAACCCTATTTTTCATCTTGGTTGTAGGGTTGTAGATCTATGAATTTGACCTATAACTTGTAGAGGGTTACAATATTGCAGGAACCTGACTTGTAAAGATGGTTCATGGTAGAGAAAATGCTGATAATTCTATATTGAATCAAATGAGAAAACTTAAAGCCAAATTAGTGCTTGAAATATAAGAGGAGTAACTGGGGGGGGGGGGTTGGTGAATTAGTTACTACTAAAATAAATTCTAGATCCCTTAGATGTCAACTATAAAATTAAGACTGATAAAAGTGATCACTGCTGAAACTTGGTAAATACATAGAAATTGATGTAACTCGTTAAATGGATAGTGTGAATTACTTTAGTAAATATTACGATGTTATTAGTAATTACTTGCAAACATAAAAGAAATAAATGAACATATAAGACACCATGATTTAACATGGAAACCCAATTTGGGAAAAACTACAAATGTAACTAGTTACTATTTTTCACTCTTTTGAATTGAGCCCTATTAGGAGGCAACCTTCTTAAAGGTTACAAAACACACTGTTAGGATTGACCCTATTAAAGGATTTAATCACCTTGTTAGGAGTGGCCTTGCAAAAGGTCTTGAAATTATTTGATGGAATTTCCAGCTTGGTAGAAGATTCACAAATGGTTGTTAAACCAACTCTGTTAAGAGATTTTAGTTCACTGCTATAATGGTTAGAGAATAAAAATGAAATGACCTAATTTTTGATGTAACTAAATCATTGATTATAGATGTCTGCTCTAGTTCATACTTGGTCCTTCCTTGATCAAATGACACTTTTTTGTTCTACAAGGATATCTGCTTATCCTTCAAGTTTTCTTCCTCTCTTCTTATTTCTTTCAATACATTCAACTTGCATCTCACACGCTTTGAAATCAAAACTTTACCTTTTATTTATACCTTTCACATTGTTAGGTTGGCTCAAATACAAATTATATTAGCCAATATTTGTCACCTCATTCGACTAGAATCAATAGGGTAAATATTTAAGCTTTACATTCCAAAATAAGAAAATCCTTTAGTAGCCAATCTTGCTTGGTAGAAACTGATTCAAAAATGATTTCTTGTGTTAACCAATAGAAGCTTGATTAATACTGTGAACTTACAAAATTCTTTTGGTAACTGAGTGAACTCAGTTAACACTGACTCTGTTCAACTTTCCCTTTGTTAACTGAGTGAGCTCAGTTAAAACTCTTTTCTGCTTAACTTCATTAGATGCCCAAGTGAGCTTGGTAGAAATTGCCTTCTACATAGAGTAAACTCAGGAACACTCAATAGACTAGGAAAACTATCTTCACTAATCAAGTGAGCTCGATGTGCACTAACTAGCAACTGATATGACATTTGTGTAACATCAAAGACAACAAATAATTAATCAATTGTATCCAACTATCTCCCTCTTTAGAATTGATGTTAACACAACATGTCATAGCACAATGAAAATTTGAGAACAACACTTCCTCTGTTAGAAAGTTTCTCCCTCTTTAATTTTAGTATTCTCCCTCTATGAAGGAATTGTTTAACTTCTCTCTCTACAAAATTTTAGAAAGATATGATAGTAAAATTCTCCCTCATTGACAAGACATGCAAAAGATAATTTTGATTAGTACCAATGTACCTTGAGTACAGATTCATCTGCAATATGTCCTTATCAATACTGCATCAACTAATTGATCTTCAACTTGGTTCCTGTTGATGCATCACTAAACTTTATTTAGTGAGTTTCAAATATGGGAATGACCCCTAGCTTGCCTCTTAGATACAAAAATGCATCCTTAGGTAATGTTTTGGTGAATATATCTACAATTTTTTCTTTTTTATGCACATATTCCAATCTAATTTCTTTGTCCTATACTAATTCTCTTCCAGAGTGATATTTGATAGCAATGTGCTTTCTCTTAGAATGCATCACTAGATTCTTTGATATGTTGATTGCACTTGTGTTATCATAATACATCACTATTGGCTCTTTGATTTCAACTTTCATTCCTTCCAACAATTGTTTAAACCAAATAATGTTAGAACAATTCACTACTACTGCTACATATTCTACTTCTATGGTGGATTGAGATGTGCAGTTTTTCTTCTTACTTGTTCAAGATACTAACCTTTTACCAAGAAAGAATGCTCCACTACTAGTGATTTTTCTGTCATCAATATTTCTTGCCCAACCAACATCAATAAATACTTTTAGGTCAAGGTATCCTCCAAGTTTGTACCATAAGCCATAGTGTTCAATACGTTTCAAATATCTCAAGATTCTTTTTATTGCCATCATGTGGTTTTCTCAAGGTTTAGCTAAGAATCTTGCCACTATCCAAACTGCTAAGGCAATATCAAGCCTTCTATGTACCACATACTGTAGTTTCCCAAACATTGATCTATATAGGATCTGATCTACTTCTTTGGAGTCATCATCTTTTGTAAGCTTAAGTCCAGTACACATGGGGGTTCCAACTAGTTCTGAATCTTCCATTCCAAATTTCTTGAGTATCTCTTTGATGTACTTAGATTGAGTGATATAGATACCATTTCTTTTTTGCTATGTTTGTAATCCAACAAAGAATTTTATTTGACCAAACATGGTCATTTCAAATTCTTTATTCATTTGTTTTGAAAATTCCTTGCATAAACCATCATTTCTTGTGAATAGAGTATCATCCACAAATATTTTTGCCAACACAATCTTCTTATCTAGTCCTTCCTTGATGTATAGATTATTGTTATCATTTGTTCTTTGAAAACATATCTGTATCAAATAGATATGTAGTCTTTCATACCAGACTCTAGGAGCTTGTTTTAGACCATATGGGGCTTTGTGTAATTTACAGACCATGTCCCTTTTGTCTGGATCAACAAAACCTTCTAGCTGCTCAATGTAGACTTCCTCATCAAGAATTCTATTGAATAATGTAGATTTAACATCCATCCAATATACTTTGAATCCTTTGTGAGCTTCATAAGCCAGTAAAGTCTTAACACCTTCTAATCTTGCAATAGGGGCAAAAGTTTCACCATAATCAATACCTTTTTCTTGAGAATAACCTTTACATACCAACCTTCTTTTGTTTCTTGACACTTTTCCATCTTCATTCAACTTATTTCTAAATACCCATTTAGTACTAATTACATTTTTATCTTTGGGCCTAGGTACAATAGTCCAAGTTTTATTCTTTTCTATCTGTTCTATTTCTTCATTCATAGCCTCAATCCAAATTTTTTTTTCCAATACATTTTTAACACTTCTAGGTTCAAATTTAGCAAGTAAACATGTACCTTTTAGTTTTCTTCTTATCATTGTTCCATCAGATTTGCCGCCAATAATCTGATTAGTGCATGATGCCTTCTGACATATTTAGCCAATATAGGTTCTTTCACTTTTGAATGAGTTGCACTATGTCTTCATTTTGGATCTCAACTTCTAGCTCAGGTCCTTCTATCTATGGCTTGAATTCTTTAGACTTGGTATGCACTAAATTGGTAGACTCTAAATGTGACTCAGGTCCCTATGAATCACTTTGCACTTCCTACAACTTGGTAGCTGATGGAGATTTGGAGAGCTTAGGAGAGAGCTTAGGAGATGAAGTCTCCTTTTTATGAAATGTGTTTGGCAATGTATCAGGTTCATAGTAGAGAAATCTTCTGTAGTCTTCTAGCTCCTTTTTGCTATCTTCTTTAGTTTTTTTGGCAAACTCATCAATTCTTACATGTGCACTTTCTATGATTTTGTGAGTGGATAAATTTAGACATTTATATGCTTTAGTTTTGTAGGAATATCTTAGAAATATACTTGCAGCACCTTTTACATCAATTTTTCCTTTTCTAGATTCTTTCAAGTAACTTACATTGGGTTTGTAGCCATACCATAGCTCATAGGGAGTTTTGTTTGAGTCTTTCTTCAAATAAACTCAATTAAAAGTATGAACTACAGTGCTGATAGCTTCCTTCTAGTATTTGATAGTAACATTCTTTTAAATCATTAGTGTCCTTGCACAATCCATGATGGATCTATTTCTTCTTTCAGCTATTCCAATTTTCTGAGGAGTACCAGGGGTTGATACTTGTCTTTTGAATTCTCTTTCAATGCATAAATTTTTGAATTCATTTGAGATGAATTCACCTCCTCTATCTGATCTTAATCATTTCAATCTTTTTCAAGTTTCTTTTTCTACTCTAGCCAAATACCATTTGAATTTCTCAAAAGCTTCTGATTTTTCTTTGACATACATAATAGTCATCATTCTAGAATAATAATCAAGAAAAAGAATGAAAAATCTTTTCTCCACTATAAGTTTCTATTCTGATGGGTCAAAAAAAATCAGTATGCACACTTTTCAAGACATTTTATGACTGATAGTTTTTACTTTTAAAAATAGTCTTTCCCATTTTACCACTTTGGCAATTCTTGCACAATCTACCATCAGGTTTCTTCAAACTAGGAAGACCTCTTACCCTTATGAGTTTGCTAATCTTGACCATATTATCAAAGTTTACATGACATAATATTTTATGCCATAGCCAAATTTCATCTACTTGAGCAATGAAACATGAACAATCACCAAGATCAAGATAAAATAGGTTACCTTTTGTTTGCTTGCCTGATCCAATCAGATTTCCTTAGTTATCCAATAATCTTGCCTTGCCATTCATGAATTCTACCTTGAATCCAATTTTGTTTAGTTGTGCCACACTCATTAAATTATATTTTAGTCTTTCAACTCAATAGGCATTATTGCATACAAGTTTATAGGTTAATGAGATTTAGCCTTTCCCTTTTATGCAACAAGGTTCATTGTTCCCAAACCTTACACTACCTCCATCATAGTTCTCAAAATGGTCAAATTTAGTTTTATCTCTAGTCATATGGTGAGAACATCCACTATCTACGATCCATGTGTTATTGTTGCTAACATGAGAGACAAGTGCCATATTATCTCCTTCATCATCAGATTCATCTTTGATAGCAATATATACTATTTCATCTTCACTGTTATCAGAATCTTTAGCCATAAAACAAGTTTTCTTACCTTTTTCTTTGTAGGATATTTGACCTTTGAATTCCTTCTTCCCTTTGTACTTATGGCTTTTCTTTTCTTCCTTGCTTTCTTTGTTTGGATACCTAGCAACAATATGACCAATTTCTTCACAAGAAAAACATATTAGAGGGATCTTACATTTGTACTTTCCTCTGCTCCTAGAATATTTCTTTGCAAGTACATATTCAACAATTTCAAGATCACTATTTGAACTTTCTTCAATTTCTTCCTCACTTAATGATTGATTATCTTTTATTTTCTTACCTTTTTCCTTGACTAAGAGTTTAGCTTCAAATGTAGACACAATATTGTTGGAAGCAAGAACATAGTTGTCAAAGTTGTCTAGTTCAAAAGCTATCAATATTCCTACTAGGGCATCCAAACTTAGCTTTTTATTTGGATCACATCTCTTTTCATGAATAGTAGATACTCTAATTGCATAGATAGGAAGCAAAGTTCTGAGAACTTTTTTTACAACATTTTCTTCTTTGATTTCTCCTCTACATGCTCTGATTGCACTAACACTGGCCTTGATTCTCTTCACATATTTTGCAACATTTTCATCTTCTCTCATCCTCATTTGATCAAACTATCCTCTAATACTTTTTGCTTTGACTCTTCTTACATTTTCATCTCCTCCATAGATTTCTTTCAATTCATTCCAAATATCAAACGTAGTTTTACAATCTTTGATCTCATCAAATTCAACATAACTAAGAGCAGATGCAATGTCAATCATCATTATGTCGTGGTTCTTCTTCGCAGCAATATCATTAACTAATAAAGTTCTAGCAAGAGTTTTATATTCTTCATCAAGATATTTGCATCCTGAATCACTAATGGTAGTCAAATGGAGCCTCATAAGTCCTTTCCATGCTGCAAAGTTGTCTCTGTTCAGCTTTGGAATTTATCTTGTAAGACATCCTAATATTTAGCTTATGTCCTTGAAACCTTATTTGCAAGCACCAAAAGCTCTAATACCAATTTTTGGAAATCTAAGAGGAGTAATTGGGAGGGGAGGCATGAATTATTTACTACTAAAATACATCAAAGATCCCTCAGATGTCAACTATAAAATTTAGATTGATAAAACTAATCACTGTTGATGCTCGGTAAACACACATAAATTGTTGTAACTCAGTAAATGCATTGTATGAATTACTTTAGTAAATCTTAAGATGTTATTAGTAGTTACTTGCAAGTATAAAAGATATAACATGAACATATAAGACATCAGGATTTAACGTGGAAACCCAATTTGGAAAAAAACCACTAATGTAACTAGTTACTATTTTTCACTCTTCTAAAGTGAGCCTTGTGAGGAGCCAACCTTGTTAAAGGTTACCAAACACACTATTAGGTGTGACCCTATTAAAGGATTTAATCACCCTATTAGGAGTGGCCTTGCAAAAGGTCTTGAAACAATTCAATGGAATTGCCACCTTATTAGAGGATTTACAAATGGTTGTTAAACCAACTTTGTTAAGAGATGTTAGTTCATTGCTAAAATGGTTAGAGAATATCAATGAAATAACCTAATTTTTGATGCAACTAACTTTCTGATTACAAATCTCTATTCTAGTTCATTCTTGATCCTTCCTTGATCAAATGACACTTTTTTGTTCCACAAGGATATCTTCTTATCCTTCAAGTTCACTTCCCCTCTTCTTATTTCTTTCAATACATTCAACTTGCATCTCACACACTTTGAAATCGCAACTTGACCTTTTACTAATACCTTTAACATTGTCAAGTCAGCTCAAACAAAAATTAGAATAGGCAATATTCATCACCTCAATTAGCTAGAATCAATATGTAAAATAATTAAGCTTTACATGCCAAAATAAGAAAATCCTTTAGTAGCCAACCCTACTTGGTAGAAATTGATTTTGAATCGATTTCCTATGTTAACCAATAGAAGCTCAGTTAACATTGTGAACTTACAAAATTCCATTGGTAACTAAGTGAAATCAGTTAACATTGACTCTATTCAACTTTCTCTTTGTTAACCAAGTGAACTTGATTAACACTCTTTTTTTCTCAACTTCCTTCGATGCTCAATTGAGCAACATAGAAACTACCTTCTACACATAGTAAACTTAGGAATGCTTAGTAGACTAGGAAAACAATCTTCATTAACCAAGTGAGCTCAACATGTACTAACTATCAAGTGATATGACATATGTGTAACATCAAAAACAACACACAATTAATCAATTATATCCAACAATTAGATGCTATGGAGACAATGTAGAGGAGAGGAGCACATCTTGATGATGTAAGTGATGATGAAGTAACAACACAAAACCATAATCCAGAAGTTGAAGAAGATCAAGATGAGGAAAGATTGTTGAGATTATTATCTAGGGAAAATTCAAAGCTTTCTGTAGAAGTTGTTCGTTTGGATAAAAAATTGGATACCAATGCTATGTTGGATTGGATCTCAGATATGGAGAAGTTCTTTGAGAATGAAAAAACTCTTGATAATAAGAAGGTGAAGATTATAGTGAGTAGGTTGAAAGGTCATGCATCAATATGGTGGGAGCATTTGCAAACTGATAAACTCAGGAGAGGAAAGGGGAAGATCAAATCTTGGTCAAAGATGGTGAACAAGGTAAAGAACAAATTCCTTCCTGCTGATTACCAAGTTAGCTTGTTGAGAAAGATGCAAAATTTGAAATAAAAGGGCATGACTATGAAAGAGTATACTAAGGAATTCTATAGATTAGACATCAGATCTAGACATGTGGATGATGATGTTGAGAAAATTGTGAGGTACATAAATAGATTGAGATCTAGAATTCAAGATAAAATAAGTTTTGTGAAGTTGGAAAGTTTGGAAGAACCATATCAATAGGCCTTGAAAGCTGAGGAAATCTTGACAAAGAAGCATGAACACAAACAAAGAGGTAGAGGTGGTAGATTCTGGAGAGGCAGAGGTAGATCTTCTAGAGAAGGTGATAGATTTGATAGTTCTATGCACGATAAAGGAAAATATAAATGGAAGAATGAGGACAAAGAAAAGACTAAGTGGAAAGGTGTTAGTTCATACTGAGGAGGTACTAGATCTTATCGAGGAAGGGGCAATTCTTATCCTAGAGGTAGTTTTTGTGGTAACTATTTTAGATGTGTTAAATAAGGACATAGATATTTTGAATGTAAATCTTTTGAAAGTGGGAAAAATAATAGAAATGTTGTGATTCAAGGAGACATTGAGAGTTGACCAAGTGGACTTGAGGCTGGAGAAAATATAATGGTGAGAAGAACCTTATGTAATAAAGAAAGTGATGAGGAACATATCCTGAGAAGAAGTCTTTTCAAGACCAGATGTAAGATGGCTGGAAAATTTTGCAAGGTGATCATTGATAGTGGAAGTTCAATAAATTTGGTATCAGAAGAGTTGGTTACAAAGTTATAGTTGTAGAGTTCAAAACATCCCAAACCTTATCATGTTTCATGGATCAAAGATGAGCATAAGATATTGTGAAGTTCAAAATTGGACATTACTTTGATGAAGTTTTGTGTGATATTATGCCCATGGATTGTTGTCATATTTTTTTTGGGTAAACCTTGGCAATATGATAGATATGCTATGCATGATGGAAGATTGAATCAATATACTCTTTGGGTAAATGGGAAGAAACAAATATTGTTGCCTTTGATTGAAAGTCTAAATGAGGTTAGTTGTACTTCAATAAAAGTTTGCATGGTAAATGGAAAGCAATTTGAAAAGGAAGTAAAGAAGAATCAAGTTTTTTTTGCTATAGTTCCTAGAGGACCAAGTGTTGGTAGTAATGACTAAGCAATAGAAGTTAGTAATGATAGAATGACAAAAAAAATTATTGAATTGTTGAATGAGTATAAAGATATTGTTGCCAAGGATATTCTTGATGGTTTGCCTCTAGTAAGAAGTATAAGTCATTGCATGAATCTGATTCCTGGAGCTAGTTTTCCAAAGAAAGCACCATATAGATTGACAACTATAGAGAATGAGGAACTTAATAGACAAGCGCATGAGTTGTTATAGAAAGGTTTGATCAAAGAAAGTTTGAGTCCATGTGTTGTACTTGCTATATTAGCACCTAAAAAGAATGGAGAATGGAGAAAATGTACTGATTCCAAAGCTATTAACAAAATCATAGTGAAATATAGTTTTTCCATGCCAAGGATGGATGACATAATGAATTGTTTGAGTGGAGCAAAGTATTCTACCAAGATTGATTTAAAGAGTGGCTATCATCAGATCAAAAATAGAGAAGGTGATGAATGGAAGACTTCTTTCAAGACAAAAGATGGTTTGTATGAATAGTTGGTTATGCCTTTTGATTTGACTAATGCACCTAGTACTTTCATGAGGTTGATGAATGAAGTTCTAAAAAGATTCTTGGGTAAGCTTGTGATTGTTTTTTTGGATGATATTATGATATTTAGTAAGACTAAGGAAGAAAATCTTGAGAATATTAGACAAGTATTGTAGAGTTTGAAAGAGAAAAAGTTGTTAATTAATCTAAAAAAGTGTTCTTTTTATTCAAGAGGAGATTGTGTATTTGGGATTTGTTATTTTAGCTAATGGATTGAAGATGGATCCTAAGAAGGTTAAAGCAATTTTGGAGTGGCCTACACCTAAGAATGTGGGTGAAGTAAGATCATTTCATGGTTTGGTTAGTTTTTACAGAAATTTTATAAAGAATTTCAATGTTGTTTGTAATGCTATGACTAAGACAATGAGATGATATAAAAAGGAATTTAAGTTGACACATGAAGCTCATAAGAGTTTTGAGACTTTGAAACAAAAGGTTGATGAATTACTTGTATTGGCTTTACCTAATTTCAAAAAAGTATTTCAAGTTGAATGTGATGCAAGTGGTAATGCAATAGGAGTTGTGTTAAGCCAAGAAGGTAAACATGTTGCTTTCTTTAGTGAGAGGTTGAATGATGCTAAAAGGAAGTATTTTGTGTATGATCATAAATTTTATGCTGTTGTTCAACCTTTGAAGAAGTGGAGACATTATTTGATTTCCAAGGAGTTTGTGATGTATACTAATCATAAAGATTTACAATACTTAGAAAGTCAATGTAAATTGAAATAGAGACATATGAAGTGGGTTGAGTATTTGCAAAATTTTACATTTGTTACTAAGCACAAGAGTAGAGTTACTAATAGAGTTGCTGATGCATTGAGTAGAAGATGTTCTTTGTTGAATGAAATGAAGGTTGAAGTTCTTGATTTTGATGAAATGAAAGAGTTGTATGATGCTGATCCTAATTTTTCTGAGGCATGCAAAGCACCAAATCTAAAAAATCACATAAGTATGATGAGTATTTCATTCAAGAAGGTATTTTGTTCAAAGACATTCAATTGTCTATTCCTAGAAGTTCTATGAGGTTGAATTTGATTAAGAAAGAGGATAGTGGTGGATTGGCTAGACATTTTAGAATTGATAAGATATTGAGTTTGCTAAAAGAGAAGTATTATTAGCCACAAATGTATAAGGATGTTCAAAAATTTGTAAAGAGTTGTAGAGTTTGTCAAGTTGCAAAAGGAGTGACTCAAAATAATAGTTTGTATACACCTATTACTATTCCTAAGAAACCTTGGAGTGACATTAGTATGGATTTTGTTCTTGGATTATCTAAGACAATGAAGGGGTATGATTCCATATTTTTTGTAGTGGAAAATTTTTTTAGGATGGCTCATTTCATACAATATAATAAGACATTAGATGCTGAGCATGTTGCTAAACTTTTCTTTAAAGATATTATGAGATTGCATGGACTACCAAGAAGTATGATTTCTGGTAGAGACACTAAGTTTGTTGGTTATTTTTAGAAGACTTTGTGGGAGAAGATGTGTATTAAGTTGAAGTTTAGTTCTACAATCCATTTGTAGATAGATGGATAGAAAGAAGTTATAAATAGTATCTTGGGTAATTTGTTGAGATGTTTAGTTGGGAAGAAACCATGTAATTGGAGATGGTATTGGCACAAGCTAAATTTTCATATAATAATTTTGTGAATATGAGTACAAGGAAGATACCTTTTAAGATTATTGCTAGAATAAAGCCTAGAGGAGTATTAGATTTGAGAGATATTGCTGGTGAAGAAAAGAGAAGTTCTATAGGAGAAGAATTTGCTGATTTTATGAATTCTTTGCATAAGGAAGTGAAGTTGAGGATAGAACAAAGTAATTAGAAGTATAATGAGAATACTAATTAGTCTAGGAGACATCATGATTTTAAAGTTAGTAATGAGGTGATGGTTCATCTACAGAAAGGAAGATTTCCTATTAGAACATATAGTTAGCCGAAGATGAAGAAGTTTGGACCTTGTAAGATCTTGAAGAAGTTTTATAGTGGAAATGCCTATGAAATTGAGTTACCTGATGTCATGGATATATCTCCTATATTCAATGTTGCTAATCTATATAAGTATCATTAGTTAGATGATGAAGTTGATACATCTAATGATTATCCTAAGAAGAAGATTGAAGAAGTTGAATAGATATTGGATCAGAGAATTGTTAAGAGCACAAGAGGAAAAGATTATTATGAATATCTGGTGAAGTGGAAGAATAGATCTAAGGAAGATTTCTCAATCTGAATGATTCAAGAGAATTATTTCTTTCAACCCTAGTTTTCTAATGCAAGAGCATCATGGATCACATTGCTATTTTGCATGTTTTTAGTTTTATCTTGCTGCTAAAACTATGTTTTTTGGTTTCTCGGTGCCTATTGCAAACTATGTAAGTAATTTTGCATAATTAATGAGAGGCTTTGAACTTCAAGAATTGAAGATGGCCTAGAGTACTATTTATGTTCCAAGGCACAAGTTCTAACTCCTTATAAGTTGGAAAATATGGCAATTCTCTTGGAGTATCGATTTCTGGCAATTCTGCATGACTATTCTCTATGCTTGACTTTCAAGTTGGATGTGCACTTTTCCTTGGTGAATCCACCTTTATTCACTCAAGGGGTTGTAGAGGACATAAAATAATACCCACAGTTTGAAGTGCAAGTTCTAATTCAATCGGAGCTAGGAGATATCACAATTTTTCTTGGACATTAATTTTTGGACATTTAGTTACGTATGTAGGCCAACTTATGGCTCTTCAAGAATTTAGTGTTAGGTTTATTTTTATTTAATATTTGTTGAGAGATAATTTTTGGCTTCTCTATGTTCTAGAATGATCTATAAGCCATTTTGGCTAGTATAAATAGAGCGTTTAGGCTTAGAGCTAGGATAGTTTTAAGAGAGGATTGGAGAGAAGAACTAAAAAGTGTGAATTTGAAGCTAGTCTTAGATCTTTAAAGTATTTGTATCTGGCCATAACCAAAAAGCCCTTACAACTAGGCATGTATTTTGAATATTTAAACAATAAATGAAAGTGTTTTCTCTTCCTCCTTTGGTTGTTGATTCTATGTGCTAGATTTTTGCTATGTTAACTCTTGCAGGGTGGTTTAGAGAGTTGGCTGTGCCATTGGCCCTAGATTTTCCTATCCTTCCTTGCATCATGTTGAGGGTACTACTTGTATTTCATGAATCCATGGTCTTCCTAATAGTATGTTTTATGCTAAAGGAATATCAAGGACTTGACAAGTAAGATCTCTTTCTATAGGACCAACTCGAAGAGGCAACACAATAAGACCTAAGGATTTGCATTCTACGCCATCATATGCTTTGATGGTTATTTTATGATGAGGATTGATAAACACTTCAACATAACCTAATTGTTTGAGAAAGGTAGCAGAACAAATATTAAAACCAACTCCATTATTTATAAGGCTGCAACAAACACATTTTTGATGTATCGTGAATTCAATATGAAATGGTTGATTATGAGGATGACTCAACAAATTATTTTCCTATTTAGAAAAGGACAAATAATAAGGTGAGGTCAAGTGACCTACCATAGATTGAAACCTATCTTGAGATCAATATCTTGAAGCACACTTGCCTAAGAGCAGGTGATATTTTGAGTAGTTCAAATATTGTTATTTGAGCATTCATTCATTACAATTTTTCAAAGAAACTATAGTTTTCAGCTATAGAGGATTTTTTATTTATTTTTGGATGGATCAGCAATAGGTTTGTCTTTATGTTGATCTACCTCAAGAGAAGAAGGCATAGGGCCTTTGAGTAATATATGGGTATGAGAATGTGTAATAGAATTGGTAGAAGATTACAACTATTCATGATTAAATGTAAGAGATGTAGCACATTTTAAGACAAATGGAGTCTTAAATTTCATTTTGTCATGTTTTCCTTTAATTGTGTTAACATCACAATTTTCAAATTCTAAAGGTTCATCATAATGTTTAAAATCCAAAGGTTTAACCATGTTGATTAGATTATCATCATTGATATATGTATAGTTGACCTTGTTATTATTATTATTTTTAGATCTTTCTCCCTTTTCATAATGTGGAAATGGCTCCTTAAAAGCTTTGTGGTCTAAATTCTTGTTCTATCCACCCACAACTATTTCACCATCATCAATGAGGTCTTGAACCTTATGACATAGTTTAATATAGTTATTTGTTTTATGACCCTTGCTTTGATGGTATTCACATTATGCATTCTCATTCCACCATGTGGGTCATGGTTATGGATCATAAGGATGAGAATTATCAAGTAGAGTTATAATATGATTTTGAAGAAAAATTTTATAGACCACATCTAGAGGTTCACCCAGGGGTGTGTATTCACGTTGGGCCAAGTAACCCAAGATGAGTTTTTTTTCTTTTTTTCCAAATGTCTTATTATTTGAAGTATAATTTTAAATGGTTTTATATGCATTCATGTTATTTGTTAGACTAAAAGCCACCTTAGAAGGCTTGGGAGTGATATTATCTACCGCTCTATCATGTAGTACCTCTCAGTTTTTATTAACATACTTGGATTTATCTTTGTTAGAGATAGACCCTTGTTTGATATCTTTTTGAAGGGTTAATTCACCCTTCTTTACCATGAACTCCTCTATTAGGATAGCTTGTGTAATCATGTCTTAAAAGGTGTGTGGACATTGAAGTTCTATCTTGTACCCAAAATTAGGTAAAAGACTATCCATGAAGATATCAAGTTTTAGTTTCAAGAATTTTATGTGAGTATTTGGTATACAATTATCACCATCTTTGGAGAAACATTAGGAAAGGTTCTCCAATTCTTTGTTCAAGGTTACATAGATCTCATATTTTGATTGGATGTTGTATATTGTGTGAGTACTACTGAATAAACATATTAGTAATCTTATAAAATGTTTTAATTCCAGTAGGTAATCTTGAAAACCATTCCATGTTTTGACCACCTAGGCTCCATTAGAAAAAACACATAAGATATGTTTGATTGTGCATGAATTCCATAGACAAAGCACCAAAATCTCTCAAATGATCTTGGGGATAAGATGTTCCTAAGTATTTTACATATGTGGGTCAGTCAAATCCTTTAAGAAAAAGAAGCATGTTCAAGTCCTTGTCAAAAGAAAATGGACAAATAGTGTCTAACGTGTATTGTTTAGTCAATTTATCTTTTTATTTCAACATTTGGGCCATTTTCTCTTGCATGGCTTGGAGTTGTTTTTTTAACTTTGAATTTTAAAATTCCACTTCTTGTGTGACATTTATTTCAACATTGAAGTGTTGAGGTGGTTTTTCTCCTTCATAAGCGAGTTTCAGGAAATATTTCTCTTTCTCATCATGGAGTAATATTTCCATCATTTTCTAGAAGTTTTTATTTTTACAACATTTCTCTACATCTTCTATGGGCATCTCTTTGGTATCACCATAATCATTCATATAGGTGTAAGGATCCTTAATCCTTTCACTTCTTTGGAAGTCTTTTCATTATTGTCTCCTCTTGTTTTATCCTATTTCTTGATCTTGATCTACCTTTATAAGAGTGTATAAGTTTTTAGTTTGTTTATGTTGTATAGATGTTTTTGATTAGATAAACAAGTTTTACAAGGATCTTGAAACTTGAGAGTTAATACAAAATAGGCTGAAAATAAGCATTAGAAGCCCAGCCACAAAAGTAACGAGTCTAAAGGCTAATAAAAAGCATAAGGCCCAGCCAAATAAACAAAGGCCAAAGAAAAGGCCAAATAGAAAAGAAAAGAGAAATGAAACATTTAAAAGCCAAAATGAAAAGCCATCCAAAAAAAAGAGACAGGAACTAATCTTTGATCTTTCTTTCCAGCTCCTGCATGACCTGGGCAGCCTCCTGTGCCATCTTTTTTCTCCTCAGCCTCCTACTGGTGAGTCTTGTGTTCTTCCTAGTCCAGAGTAGAAAAAGTGATACTTGTGGTATTATCTTCATTAGATCTGGCTTTACCCCTATCTTTTCTCTCCACATCCCCCTGCATGCCTCTATATTTAAGCCAATCACTTAAAGATAGAATGTTGTTATTGACCGAGTTGAGCAGTGAGATCATTTGGCTTGATAGGTTGTGATTATAATTTTCCAGATTGTGGATCCTCCTTTCCACTAGGCTATGCCTATCATCATATTTTATCCCTTTCTCTAGGCGCTTAAGATTCCTGGCTCCTTCTATTTGAACCACCTTCTCCTTAACCTCCTCTAGCTCATGAAAAAGCCACTTGATTGACCTGTAATTGTCAATCATGCTATTGCAGGCATTATTCAAGAGGTTCATCCCAGATTTCCTAGCATTATTAGAGATAGCCACATATTTTTATAGATGTTTCAAATAGAATTTCAACTATTTTTTTTAGAGATATCGGTGTCTTGCCAATGTCTGAATGTTCTTGGAATAATGGATTCCTAAATTGTTGCAAGTTTATGGAAAAGACTCTTTGAGCACTAGGTGGACCAATAGGTAAAAGGGATGATGAGGACCCTTGACTATCCTTAGACTATATGTAAACCTAGGTATGACCTTTACCATAATTTATAACTCTATCTCTACCTCATCTTAGCCTATGGGGAGGAAATTTTTTTTCACTCCTAGTTGCAATAGTCATAGACAATGACTTATGATAAAGTTTGAACAAGCATCACACTAGAACATTATCTCAAAGTATTTAAGATTTAGTAAGTGTGTTGTATAGCTATGTACAACTAATCAGAGAGATGGCTAGAATAGCTGAGAGTTTTTACCATTGTAACAGAAGATATGACAAATACAAGAGATAAAATATGACAATAAAGTAATGAGACTAGTTCATGTATAGATTGCTAGTGATCAACTAAAAAATATATCTAAATTTAAACTATATCAGACAAAGGAATGAATTAATATTTTTAGTCAAAGACCAGATTTGGATTGAGTTTTGAAAAGGGAGCTCATAATAGCTCATTATTTTTAGACAATTTGTGATAGAATTGCATGAGAAAATGACTTTGATGCAAGAAATTATTGTAAATCAAGTGAGGAAACACCTCTAATAGACCAATTTTAATTTTTTTTTTGATAATTTAATGACTAGATCATGCATGAGGATTCTGGAAGAACTACGTGAGGAAGTATACAAGGTTGTGCTAGGATAGATAAAAATAATTTTCCTATCATTTTCTCGCATGAATTTTTGTGTTGAACCACATGATGAATTGGAAGATTGTTAGTTTGAATAATGTTTTGACTAATTTGGGACCAATTGATAGTGTTTTGGTAGGTTCTCACACAAAGAAACTCAACCTCCTGTGTGAGGAAGTACAATGTACCATACAAGGAAACACAGATTGATTGGCCTATTGGTATCTACTCATGTAGAATTTTGTAAACTTGTATGCAAGTAAAGGACATACTGATAGGTTTTGATTGAATTTGAAGAGATTTTGATAATTTTTGATATTTTTTGGATAGCATATCAACAATGTTTGTTTTTTCTAGTTAGTTGCAGACAACATTTTTAGATTTGGACACCATTTTGGATTGCAAGTAGACAATTGAATTTTAGACAAGGGATGCAAATAGTAGTCGTAAACAATCCAACTAAGGACAAAGCAACTCAGAGGGATGGTGGAGTCTTGACCTTTTTGTTTGCATAGTTTGGACAAATTGTAGACTTGAAAAAAGACACTATTTTATCCCTATAACTACAAATCGTAGAGATAAAAAAATCTTTATCTCACAACTTATGTGCATGTGTTTGCCTCACACAGTCATGTCACCCCACTGGAGTGCTCCCATGTTTTTGGTGTATTCAAGGGACTAAATTACATATACACTTAATGAGCACCTTTGTGGAAAGGGTCAATGGTGTATACCACCTTCTAGTGTCCAAATACATTCCTATGGTGAGGATCTATAGGATAGATTCTTCCCCTTCCTTGCACAAACATTATGCCCCCTTTTGAAGGTGAACCAGGTAGAAACTAACTACAAAGTTATTAATAGGCTTCTATTCATATTAATCCTTGGTGGCCTTGCAAATGAGGTTAAGGCCACCAGCCTACATTGACACCTAAAAGTACACACACTTGACTAACAAGACTTGAGGTGGTGTCACCTAGTGCAATAAAAAGAGCCTCTTCTTCATATGTGATATTTATTGGAATTACAATGGGAAATGTAAACTTCTGAGGGTCAACTTGGACCCTGTTGGTCTAATTTTTTACATAATGACTTTTCTTAGAATATGGTATAAAAAAAAAGAGATGTGAGTCCTTTTATTTGATCCTAGGGTCTTAGGTTTTGGCCTTGTATTGTTTATACCTTTTAAATTTTGTGTAAAACCCTAGGTCTTGCCCTTTTAATTTTATCTTTGCAAAAAATCTTTTAAAAAGGATCAAATATTCTTTTCCCACCTACTTCAAAGTCATTGTTGAATCCTTTTTGAAAAGGTCTTGTCCCACCATTGGATCTTGTTTGGTTCCACGGATGTCACGTGCTTGTTATAAAAAGTTGCAAGGATATTTACCATAGTGATGTAGTGAACATTAGAAAACTATGTTATGGTACTAAAAAATGAGGTCTAATGCTAGATATGTGTATCAATTTGAAAACATTATGGTCATGTGCTCTATCCTAGGGTTGTCAGTATTAGAAAGGACACATGTGGAGCAATTTGCAAGTGGTGTCACTAGGACCCAAGTTTTTTCTGTGAGTCACTATGTCATAACTATTCTCTATTGATGCACATGTTCTTGTTTAAGGGGGTGGCATATTTTGGTAAAGAGATGGAATTGAATAGAGAGGAAGATGGGGAAGCACTACTAGTCTAGTTGTAGAGTGCAGATATGACCTGGGATGCTGATAATGCTAGTTTTGTTAGATTTGATAGGTATTTTGCCTCCAAATTGAGATGCTTCATATTGAGTGGTAATCCTAGAATCCCCAAGGCACTAATGAATCTTATTAGGCCTATGAATAACTTGAATGATTTGACAGTTTCACATAATTAGGGAGATATTATTCCTTACTCTATTTCTACTATTTTAAAAATTTATGGTTTTAAAGGGAGCCCTCATGTGTTTCCCTACCAAGTACCCTTAAAGGTAGGAATGGCTAAAGTTTTGTGGTAGTTAGGAGGAGTGGAGGAGATATTTCTATTGAAAAGGTCACCGAGGTCAATTTTTCCTACTTGCACTATGGCACACCAGTTTGTGATTAACAAAGGGGGCTAGCTCTTTTTGCATAAAATTTTGGATCAATATAAAATGGCTATCTCCCATCCCTATTTTTGTGATACTGAGGGGTTTTTCAATTAGACCTTGAGACATAGGATTAAATTTGGATAGGTTAAACAAGACTCATACTATCCAGAGGACATTATAAGGAATGAATTCTCATTGTAGGAATAGGAAACTAAAAAGGAAAGGTGGAGAGTCTATTCCCAGGTTTTAGAATTCATTCATTATTTTGCTAAAAAATATAGTCCTCTAGATAATGCTAATACAGAGGCTGAAAAAGTAAATAAACTCATGAATACCTTCCTTGAAATAATGGAATCTATAAATGAGAAGAAACAATTTTTTATTGATTAATACCCAGATAAGGCTAGAGAGGTCATGAGGAAGCTGGCTTTCACTCCCAATATAGGATCTGGTCAAATAGTTGTTGAAAAGAGACCAGGTTATACTATAATTTAGAATAAAAAGGCTCTTTTAGATAAGGGCAAGAAAATAATGGAATCCACCAGTGTGGTCCAAGAGGAGAGACCTGATGAACCTTCTCCCAAGAGCTAGAAGGTAATGAAGGAAAAGAGGCCTCAAGTTGAGGAATATTCACCCACTCAATCCCCTTTGAGGATTGGAGAAGAACAACTCACTAGTGAGAAAATTGAACAAATAGGATTACAAGGAGGTGTATTTATCACCCAGGAAGAGTTAGATGAGGGTGACCCTCAAGAACCTCCTCCACCAAGTTTGGATTTAACAATAGCTGACTATAGAAACAGGGAATTGGACCTTGTGTTAGAACAACCAAGTCATCAATTTTTGGTTGATGATAGCTTTGTAAAGTCTAGGGCTTTCCATCAATTTGCATGGAGAGAGAATATGAATAGTTTTGAAGAAAGATGCAAAAGGTTGAAAATAGAGCATCCAGAAAAGGATGAAACCTCCATCCAGAACCAAATAAAAGAAGAAATGATAAAAGAATTTCAAAATAAAAGCCATGATGAGTGAAGGCAAATGGTGAGGGCATCAAACATTTTATTGTTACCAAATTGGAACATTGCTAATGCCTTAGTTTTCAATTTTGTTTCAAATAAATTGAATTTGCAAGATCAAAGTAAAACAAACTTCCAAGGCACTGCATTTAGTGAAGATTAGGCTACATTGGTTAGTTGGTCATCAAGAAGAGGATCTAGAGCCACATTATCACAACTAGATGAGTCTAGATTGATGGGAAGCATAATTATAAGGAGAGTTGTTGACACATCACATGTGCAAGCAACACATTGGAATGAAGATTCATCCCAATTTATTTTGGCTGCCGCTAAGAAGGAAGAACATGCCATATTTGAACTACAAATTAAATATGAAACAATTCTTGAGGCCTATAATACGGAGGTAAAAAAGAGAATTGAGCTTGAGAACAAGCTAATGGGGAGGTCCACAAGGTTTAGAATAACATACCCTCATCCTCTAGTGGAACCTTTCAAATCCACCCCCCTTGTAGAAATACCAGACACACCCCAAAGTCCAGAATATTATATAGCTGAAGATTTTGAAGAAGAAAAAAACAAGCTGTGGGCCTTACATGTGGAGCTAAATATATAATATGAAGATAAATTAAGAAAATCTCTCATCTACCTTGTAGAAAAAATTGAGTGGCCATTTCTTTATGATCAATTAGAAAGGGTAATAAACATTTGGGAATAATTGAAGGTGAAAGATGAGGCTTTAAAGCCTATTATGAATAAGTGGGGGAAGAAAAGAAGAAGAAAAGAGGTGACACTTTTGTGCTATTCAATTATAAGGTCATCCCATGACCAAATTGAAAGGATTTATGACATTGTCACTAATTTGCCAAATTTTGATAATAGGAGGGTTTGTTTGCAAAGAATAATAGTGGGCTACTTGAGTAAGTACAAGAGCCGAAAATTTGACTTATTTCCACATGCTATAGACAAAAAGAATAAATTAAAAAGCAAAGATGAGTGTACCAAAAAATTAGATGACTTGTTCTATTTAAGGATAAATAAAATCATAAATGAAAAAGGACAAGCTTGGTGGGCCACTTCAACTGAAGAGTTGGTAAAGGTTCATATGTTCTTTGATTTTTTGTAATAGGATTTTGTTACTATTGATAATGAGGTTGAGTATGTGCTCAAAAGATAGAATGATATTTTACAATTCAACTGGCTAGAATGATATTTTACAATTCAATTGAGTCTCATGCATCAATATCCTAGTGAATTATCCCTTAGGTATACCCACCTTGGTTTAGTAGAACCTAAAGAGTTGGTAAAGGTTCATATATTCTTTGATTTTTTGTAATAGGATTTTGTTACTATTGATAATGAGGTTGAGTATGTGTTCAAAAGATAGAATGATATTTTACAATTCAACTGGCTAGAATGATATTTTACAATTCAATTGAGTCTCATGCAGCAATATCCTAGTGAATTATCCCAAAATGCAAGAGGAATTGATCAAATTAAGAGATGCTGGGATTATAAAGCCTATCAGGCATTCCTCTTGGGAACCCAATTTAGTCCATGTTAGGAAGAAAAATGGAAACATAAGGTTATGTGTTGACTTTAGGAATCTTAATATATCTTCATTAAAGGATAATTATGGATTGTGAAATATGAAAGCCATGTTGCAAAAGGTTACTGGTTCTGAAGTAATGTCTATGATAGATGGATTTTCAGGTTATAATCAAGTGGGGTTTAAAGAATCATAATAGTTCAAGATTTCATTTACTACTCTATGGGGTACTTATGTTTATGTCAGGATGCCTTTTGGGCTTACTAACATTGGGGCTACTTTTCAAAGGGCTATGGATGTGGCTTTTGCTGATATTATTGACAAATTTTTGGTTGTGTATTAGGATGACCTCACTGCTTATTCCAAGGATGAAAATGATCATTGCATGTACCTAAAAAAGGTATTTATTAGAGCCCTTAAATATGGTATATCTTTAAATCCAAGGAAATGTAATTTTGGTGTTAGTGAAGGAAAATTATTAGGACATCTAGTTGGCAAGCATGGAGTGATGATTGACCCTGAAGGGGTAGAAGCAATAGACAAGATTTAGAAACCCAAAAGTGTTAAAGGCATTCGGTCATTTTTGGACAGATAAAATTTCCTAGGAGATTTGTGACAAATTTTTTAGAAATTAGTAGGCCTATATACAGGATGCTAAAGAAAGGATCTAATATAAAATGGGATGGTGAACCTAGTATTACATTCTAGAAAATTAAGCAAGCTATTAAAGATGCCCCTATTCTCAGAGCTCCAAATTATGATAAACCAATGCATATATTTTCTTTTGCCTCATTTCACACTATTGCTATAGTATTGTTATAGAAAAATGAGGAAGGTTATGAACAACCCATTGCATTTTTTAGCAAATCCCTGCAGGAAGTAGAACTCAAGTATGATATAAATGAGAAATAGGCATATGCATTGGTGAAAGGAGTGAAGGATTTTAGGTGTTACTTAATGGGAGCTACTATTATTGCTTTTGTTCCTACTACTGCTGCGAAGGATATTTTTTCATAACAAGAGGTATTTGGTAGGAGATGTAGATGGATTAATAGGATACAAGAGTTTAACATTGACATTTAGATTACTAAACTAGTTAGGGGTTAAGGTTTGGCCAAATTGATGATTGAAGCCAATTTAGAGGCAAATGAAATTAACCAATTTGATGATAGTTGCAGGGATAATCTTTGTGATATGAATACTTCTAACTAGTATAAATATGTGATTTATTATTTGCAAAATATGAAATCTCCATCATAACTGAAAGATAACCAGAAAAGGTCTTTGAAATTACAAGCCATAAGGTATGTTATAGTGCAAGGACTATTAGGGTGGAGAAGTATGGAGGGGGTACTTTTGAAATGTGTAGATGAGATTGAGTCTAAAAGGATTTTGAAAGAAATGCATGAAGGTGTATGTGGTGGTCATTATATGGCTAAGACAACTACTCATAGAATTATTAGGGCTAGTTTTTGGTGGCCAACACTTTTCAGAGATGCCTATGAGTTTGTAAAGGTCTGTGATGTTTTTCAAAGGTTTAGTGGAAAATTAAAATTCTTTGGGAATTTACCACTGAGACCAGTTGAAGTATAGGCACCATTTCAATAATGGGAAATTGATTTTATAGGTGAGATCACAAACAAATCTAGTGGTGGAAATTCATGGATCTTGGTAGCTGCTAATTATTTCACCAAGTGGGTTGAGGTAGTCCCTACTAAGAGTGCAAATAGTAAGCTAGTCTTTAATTTCATTTTAAACAACATTGTGACTAGATTTGAATGCCCACAAAAAATTATGACTAATAATGCTATGTGTTTTAGAGCTAAAGAATATAAGAATTTTTGTAAGAAGTATGGCATTACAGGTTACACATTTTCACCTTATCATCCTTAGGTGAATGGTCAAGCAGAGTCAAGTAATAAGAGTCTATTGAAAATCATGAAGAGGATTCTAGGAGAAATTAAGAAGGCCTGGGATTCAAAGTTTCCATTAGCTCTATGGACTGACATGGTTACTGTGAAAAAGGTCATTGGATGTGCCCCATTTGATTTGGTTTATGGTATACAAGCTAGACTTCTGCAAAACAACTTAAAGGAGATTTATAAGTTTGTTCAACTCTATTAAGATGATATTTTTGATGTAATGCAATTTAGAATGGATGGCATCTTGCAATTAGAAGCAACAAGGAGAGAATCTTTTGTTCAGAATGCCAAGTTATAGTCATAGATGAAACACTTATATGATAAAAGAACTACTGAGAGAAGTTTTGAAATAGGTGATATGATATTAATGTGGAATCCTAGACTAGAAGACAAAGGAAAGCATGGTAAATTTGATCCAATCTAGCTTGGCCCATATTGCATCTGAGATAAAAATGGAGATGACTCATATATCCTAAAGGATCTAACTAAAGATATTCTTGAATTGCTAGTTCATGGACAATTCTTGAAGAGATACTTTCTTAAAGTATCTATTTTTCCATGAACAATAGTTTTAGGGTTTTTGTGTTCTTGTACATTGTGTATATTTTGTAAATCCCTATAAATTTCTCTATATAGTTTGGTTCCTTGTTTTTGAGTTCTGTCCTATGCTTTCTAAAGAAGTTGTCATTGTTGTATCAAGTTTGTGGTCTGATCTTCCAAAGATTTTGAATTCTTGCATAGACTTAGGTAGTCTATCATCCCCAGACAAAGCCACTGTTGGTCTAATTTTTTGCATAATAACTTTTCTTAAAATCATGGTATAAAAAAAAATCAAATTGGAGTCCTTTTATTTGATCCTAGGGTTTTAGGTTTTGGCATTGTATTTTTGATATCTTTTAAATTTTGTGTAAAACCTTAGGTCTTGCCCTTTTAATTTTATCTTGGCATGAAATCTTTTAAAAAGGATTGAATATTCTTTTCCCACCTGCTTTGAAGTCATTGTTGAATCCTTTTTGAAAAGGTCTTGTCCTGCTGTCAGATCTTGTTTGGATCCATAGATGTCACGTGCTTGTTAAAAAAAGTTGTGAGGCTATTTACCATAGCAATGTAGCGACCATCCAAAAATTAGGTTATGGTACTAAAAAATGAGGTCCAATGCCAGAGAAGTGTATCAATTTGAAAACATTATGGTCATGTGCTCTATCCCAGGGTTGTCAATATCAGAAAGGACACATGTGGAGCAATTCGCAAGTGGTGTCACCAAGACCCAAGTTTTTCTAGCGAGTCACTATGTTGCGATCGAAAAATCTATGTGCCCTACTAATCACAACATAGCAAGTGCTTAGAATATAAAGAAAGTAACAACCTTTTAAAGCTAATGTGACCGTGGAGTTCCCATGTAGTTTCATAAATGTGCACGACCACCTTTTTTGACAGTAGTGTTAATTGGTGAAATTTCAATCAATGTGTTATATGTTCTCCGTCACTAGAATTTTGCATCCACCGAAGGTTGCTACATTACAATCGAGAAAGTCATCAATTTTTTGGTAGTGATATAGTGAGTGCCCAAATATTGCAAAAGATGGTGTTCTTTTAAAATGGGTGATGATTCTGAGGATCCCAAGGAAGATATCTTGCAAACTATACCTTTATTTCTATGATAGTCATGTCATTTATGGTTATTCTATTTTTACTAGTGCCAATTTTTGATGGGTCACTAGAAGTCGCTATGTTGCTACTGGAAAGTTAATGAATTTCACTAGTAGTGAGGTAGTGACTAGTTGGAAAGTTATGATGTAATGATAGTTTTAAAAAGGTGGGCCCCTAATGAGTTTCTCGTTAGAAATAAGCTATGCAGATCAAATGACACGGTGATATCCTACTAAGCATTTGTATACTGAAAGTTCTAAATTTACCAGAGGTTGCTATGTCCAAAAAGTTGAGGACTTTCACCAGTAGCAAGGTAGCAACCAACTTGAAAATTAACAAACATAACAAGCTTGAGGAGGTGTGATGTCACTAGGTATTAAAACAATATATATATGCCAACATATTAAGCTAGCTTAGTGTCATCAATAACCTGGACCCATGCCCCATGCATAAAAAATATAAGGGATTTTGATTGTCAGATCAAGCTTGGATCAATGATTCTTGCTATCTCACTATGGAAAGATGTGCACTTTTTATGTATAGCAAGGTAGTGACAAAGGGACCCACCATGTCTTCAAAGATTCAAGTAGCTTCCATGCTCTCAGATCAACTTCAAATCTATGGCTATCAATATCTCACTATGAAGAGTTGCATGAAGTTTATGTACAAAGAGATAATGAATGAGGGACCCACCATATTTCTCTTAAGAGTTGTATCAAATGTCTTCCACATGATTAAAGTAGAATCAATGGTTATCACTATCTCGCTATAGCAAGATGCTCGAAAGTTATGTATAGCGAGGTAGAAAATTGATGACACATGTCCCCAGTCATCAGTGGGCCCAAACTAAAATGCTAGTATTGAAGGCATGGTATAGATGGAAGCATTTCATTGGCTTGATTGGCAGCATGTTAAGAAGAAAGGTGACTTAGCCCAGTTTTCATCCCTAGATCATAGGATTTTTCAAAGATCAACAACACAAATTTAAAAGGAAATGTGATGCCGCTCTATTTTTCTATTCTATGCATTTATGATGAATAAAGCTTCACATTTGAGAAAACTAGAGTATAATACAGGAGATTTTATCATTTCCATTCTCACACAAACAAAGATTTCACATTTTCTAAGCACAAGAGCCTACTAATGATATTGTGTTAAGCCTAGCAAAGATGTGAAGTGATTCCCCATGTATTCGTGAGCTATTATAGAGGTTTAGACAAGAAAAAGTTTGGAAAATCAAGTCAGTACTCATATTATAACCTCTATAGCATTCCAATTCCTATGAATTATAGTCAAGATGCCTCCCATGAAAGCATTTTCTAGGAAAGTAAATTTTATGGATAGGAATGTTCGTGACAATTTGCTAGAATTACTCCCAGACTCCACCATCGAACCTGCACAATTTAAGAAGTTAATTTCCTTAAACCCTAGGCTTAAGATTGTTTATGGCCTATATGAAAAAGGGAACTAGGTTAGGGATAGAAAAACTATGCAAACTGGTCTTGTTTTGTTAAAAAAATGGTTTTCAGATAGGAATTTGTTTTCCCCGCATGCTAACATCTGGAATTTTGATTTGGGAAGACTAGTAGTTCCAAGTGTTTTCATGGGTTATGATTTTCTTGAAGCCATTGCCTAGAATTATGACCAAGCTATTAGGGTGGTGAGAAGAACTGATGGTGTACCTCTAATCTCAATTAGTCTCAAGGAAATTAGAGAGGTTTATTGCCTAGAACCATTATCAAATTATAATGTGCCAATTAATCTACTAGAACTAGAAAATGAATGCAAGACAAAGAAGGATGTGATTGGGGGAGGTGCACTAAGGGAATGTACTAGCACAATAGGAACTTTTCTAGTAATATCTACAGCCTCTAGGGAACCTTTTAAGAAGAATCTTTTCACTTCTTGGGCTATAGAGATATACAGGACCCTATGTCATGTTTTTGGTGAAGAAGAGCAAGATTTCATGCCCATTGGCCTTATGCATATGATGGTTCAAATTGTTTCCTTTGGTGTGGATGTTATTTTTGTTTTTGCTTCCTATTTGGCTAAAGAAATGCATGTTGGTTTGGTTGGTATTAAAAAAGGAAAAGTGGAGAAGACCTTTGGGCACTATTCTCTATTGATGCACATGTTCTTATTTAAGGGGATGTCATATTTTGGTAAAGAGATGGAATTGAATAGATAGGAGGATGGGGAAGCACTACCAATCTAGTTGTGGAGTGTAGATATGAACTAGGATGTTGAGAATGCTAGTTTTGTTAAATTTGATAGGTATTTTGCCTCCAAATTGAGATGCCTCATATTGAGTGATAATCCTAGAATCGCCAAGGTACTAATGAATCTTGTTAGGCCTATGGATAACCCCCATGATTTGAAAGTTTCACACAATTGGGGAGATATTATTCCTTACTCTATTTCTACTATTTTTAGAATTTATGGTTTTAAGGGGAGCCCTCATGTGTTGCCCTTCCAAGTACCCTTAAAGGTAGGAATGGTTGATGTTTTGTGGCAGTTAGGAGGAGTGGAGGAGATATTTCTATTGAAAAGGTCACTGGGGTCAATTTTTCCTACTTGGACTATGGCACACAATTTTGTGATTACCAAAGGGGGTTGGCTCTTTTTGCATAGAATTTTGGATCAATATAAAATGGCTGTCTCCCATCCCCATTTTTGTGATAGTGAGGGGTTTTTCAATTTGACCTTGAGACATACAACTAAATTTGGATAGGTCAAACATGACTCATACTATCTAGAGGACATTATAAGGAATGAATTCTCATTGTAGGAATAGGAAACTAAAAATGAAAAATGGAGAGTCTATTCCCAGGTTTTAAAATTCATTCATTGTTTTGATCAGAAATATAGTCCTCTAGATAGTGCAAATAGAGAGGCTAACAAAGTAAATAAACTCTTGAATACCTTCCTTGAAATAATGGAAGCTATGAATGAGAAGAAATAAATTTTTATTGATTCATACCTAGATAAGGCTAGAGAGGTCATGAGGAGGTTGGCTTTCACTCCCAATATAGGAGTTGGTCAAATAGTTGTTCAAAAGAGACTAGGTTATGGTGTAATTCAAAATAAAAAGGCTCCTATAGATAAGGACAAGCAAATAATGGAATACACTAGTGTAGTCCAAGAGGAGAGACCTGATGAATCTTATCCCAAGAGGCAGAAGGTAATGAAGGAAAAGAGGCCTCAAGTTGAGGAATATTCACCCACTGAATCCCCTTTGAGAATTGGAGAAGAATAGCTCACTAGTGACAAAATTGAACAAATAGGATTACAAGGAGGTGTATTTATCACCCAAGCAGAGTTAGATGAGGGTGTCCCTCAAGAACCTCCTCCACCAAGTTTGGATTTAACAATAGCTGACTATAGCCCTATGTTAGAACAAGAAAGTCATCAATTTTTGGCTGATGACAACTTTGTAAAGTCTAGGGCTTTCCATAAATTTGCATGGAGAGTAAATATGAATAATTTTTAAGAAAGATGCAAAAGACTGAAAACAAAGCATCCAAAAATGGATGAAACCTCCATCCAAAACCAAATAAAAGAAGAAATGATAAAAGAATTTCAAAATATGAGCCCTGAGGAGGGAAGGAAAATGGTGAGGGCATTGAACGTTTTATTTTTACCAAATTGGAACATTACTGATGCCTTAGTTTTTAATTCTATTTCAAATAAATTTAATTTGCAAGATCAAAGTAAAATAGACTTCCAAGGCACTGCATTTAGTGAAGATCAGGTTGCATTGGTCAGTTGGTCATTAAGAAGAGGATCTAGAGCCTCATTATCACAACTAGATGAGTCTAGATTGATGGGAAGCATAATTGTAAGGAGAGTTGTTGACACATCACATGTGCAGGCAACACATTGGAATGTGGATTCATCCCAATTTGTTTTGGCTACTACTAAGAAGGAAGAATAGGCTATATTTGAACTGCAAAGTAAATATGAAACAAATATTGAGGCCTACAATAAGGAGGTAAAAAAGAGAATTGAGCTTGAGAAAAAGCTAATGGGGAGGTCCACAAGGCCTGGAATAACATACCCTTGTCCTCCAGTGGAACTTTTCAAATCGAACCCCCTTGTAGAAAGACTAGACACACCCCAAAGGCCAAAATATTATATAGCAAAAGATTTGAAGAAGAAGAAAGCAAGCTTTGGGCCTTACATGTGGAGGTAAATATACAATTTGAAGATAAATTAGGAAAAGCTCTCATCTACCTTGCAGACAAAATTGAGTGGCCAACTTTTTATGATCAGTTAGCAAGGATAATAAATATTTGGGCAGAATTGAAGGTGAAAGATGAGGTTTTAAAGCCTATTATGAATAAGTGGGGGAAGAAAAGAAGAAGAAAAGAGGTGACCTTTTTTTGCTATTCAGTCATAAGGTCATCCCATGACCAAATTGAAAGGATTTATGACATTGTCACTAATTTGCTAGATTTTGATAATAGGAGGGTTTTTTTGCAAAGAATAATAATGGGCTACTTGAGTACGTACAAGAGCCAAAAAATTGATTTATTTCCACATGCTATAGACATAAAGAATAAATTGAAAAGCAAAGATGAGTGGACCAAAGAATTAGATGATTTGTTCTATTTAAGGATGAATAAAATCATAAATGAAAAAGGACATGCTTGGTGGGCAACTTCAACTTAAGAGTTGGAAAAGGTTTAGATATTCTTTGATTCTTCAAAATAGGATTTTGTTACTATTGATAATGAGGCTAAGTATGTACTCAAAAGATAGAATGATATTTTGCAATTCAACTGGCCAGATGATGCAGTGTTTGACACATGGATGGTGGATATTGCTTCTAATGAGAAATTTGAGGAAGTTGGAATAGATGAAGATGAGATACAATATGACAAGGTGTAGATTATTGACACATTAGCACCAGATCTCAAAAATGAAGAAGATGAAGGTCTTTAGTTATTTCTAGTTGTAGGTATAGAAGCCCAAGATGTGGATGTGATAGAGGAACTATGAAGGATAAAAGTAATTTTGTCTATCCAAGATGAAAATTGTGAAAATCCAAGGGTAAAAATTTATTTAGAAACACCATAGGACTCATCATTTGCCAGCCTGGTGGTTGCATATTCAGAAGAATTAGAATAGTGGTGGTAAATCAAAAGAATCAGTAACTTGTTATAATGTAACAAAAATGGGCCTACCAAAGTATATATTGATGTGTTAGTTTTCTGTTACATAAAGTTTTATTTTTCTAGACACTTGTCAATCACATTTGCTCTTTGCTTGTTGCAATTCATGCCTATATAAATGACTTTTCAAGGCAATGTGATGGTCCAAATTTTGATGTATTTTTGAGTTGTCAAGAAATAGTACAGTCGATCTTGTTTTATGTAGTAATCTTGATTTTACTTTCAATTGTACTCTTTGATATATATATAGAATTGACAGAACTAGCTAAATATTCTAGGCTTTTCTTTGAATCTCTATTGGTTAGTGTATTAGTCATCTTGAAAGGATAATACAAAGGGATACTTACATTATCTTTTGTGTCACCATTTTTTGTCTCCATTTCATGAGTTTATTTGTTTTGAGGTCACTTGAATAAGATTTAGGTGGTTGAATACAGTCTGGAAGGGTTGTGTATTGACTTTATTGTTGCTCTTAATTCAATGAATCATATAAATGCTTCAATACAGTAGTAGGATTCATGAATTTATGAAAAGGATATTCTATAAGAATAGAAATGGGTGATTACTATTGATGAATTCATTCACAAGTTGTTTGAATTAGATCTCCTGCTAGTAGTTGAAGTTCTGCCCAATGGATAAGGCACTGGTCACATAAATTAGTGATGGCTGAAAGTGTATCTTATTTCTACATGATAAATCAATTTTAATTTCAAAATCAATCAATTTCACTTTGTTAATGTTATCATGCATGGTCAACACTTGTTTATGTTTAATCTCTGAGGCTTAGGTAGCTTCTATGTAAACTCGAGTAGAATTGAGACCAAATCTACTTAAGAGGGATATATATGAATTAGAAAACATCAAAAACTGGATAAATTGCACATATGATAGGGATAGAGGATGAGAATTATAATGAAACTAAATTGAGTCTCATACAACAATATCCTAGGGAATTATCCCTTAGGTATGCCCACCTTGGTTTAGTAGAACCTAAATAGTAGAAAACCATTTTTGGTTTTGTTGAAGTTGGGCCAAAGTGATTTGCACATATAATTGTTACCAGGATCTAGCTAATCATTAGGTTGTATGAGTGATATCACAATGGTATTGGGCATTTTGTTGTCCAGTAGTTTCAAACACCAATAGTCCCATAAAACATTCACCACACATCCATCTCATACATTCATTGTATAAATTGGAATAACATGTAAAACATGTATATCTAAAACATGTAAGCAAGTAGACATTCACACACTCATATAACACTAGATATGATTACCCAAAAACCCTCCAAGTGAGAAGGTAAAGCTATGGTGGAGATGACACCCAAAAATCTTCACTAGTGTAGTAATAAAGTGTATCCAATGAAGGTTACAAAGTTTTGACCATGAAGCATGATCTACCCTATGCAAGGTTTGCCCTCTTACAAAGATTTTTAGGTCTCACCCCATTAAAGGATTTGTTTGAAGTGTGCATTGCTAAAGGACTTTAACTTGCAACTAAGTAAGCACCCTATTAAAGGATTTCAATACAATCTATTAGGATTAATCTATTAAGGGAATTTGATTGAAATCACTTGTTAAAATTTCTTAGCATTTATCCTACAATTAGAACTTGATTGCTTGATAATAGATCACCTCTAAACTGATGTCTTCTTGATCCTTCTTTATCAAATGTCTCTTTGTTGTATGCTATCTTCTTCCTCTATTCTTCTCTAACTAATTCTACAATGTATCATACTTCATAACTCCTTAGCCACCACAAATTCTCTATTTGTGCATGCAAACTTCTCTGTACTCTACTTCAACACCTTACACACTTGCTCATAGAGAGTTTAAGGTGTTTCCTCCACAAGAAGAATTTGGTGACTTAGGGTTAGGTATGAATCTAAAGTTGATATTCATCCATTTTTTCCATTAATCCTTCCCATTTTTTGATTCACTACATGTAATTTCATTGGGAATCCAACTTAAGATTCATCCTTGTCTCCAAAATATCATAATTCATCATTAAGTTGGCTCAAAAGTAGTTTACGCAATTGTTTGTGCCATTATAAACAAATACATCAAAACTATCTTACTTAGCATTTGAAGTATCTGATGGTCAACATACACTAATCTTTCTATTGTTTCTTGGCATTTGTATCACATGGCATCCACTATTTTCATAGCTCCTAAATCACTAGACATACACTATCTGCATGGCACTTGAGTGACTCGACACATGAGTGGCTCAACACTCACTATAGATTCTACATGCTTTATAATATACATGTTGTGATCAGCATGTACCACTTGGTTGGCATCAGCTAAGTAAATAATTTAAGTGTGTTGGCACTCACTTGTCAAAACCAATATGAGATCAACAATCTCCCCCTTTGACATGAGTGTCAAAAAAACTTGAGTATGCATTGATATCATTAATCTCATGAGCATAACATATCTCTAACTTGGCTTATATATAGAAATTAAAACTTTCAAAAGTTTGTAACTTGTATACCTCAAAATTTGATAACCCCCCTTGAGTTGATGTCTATTCTATATCCAAAATTTTGTACCCTTGCTGATAAATATGCCTCAACTAATACTCTTTGATTTCATAATATATTTTTCTTGCTCCCCCTTAGCTTAATATGTCTTTTCTCTGACATTTTTCTATCTCTCCCTTTTGTATCTCTCATCTTTATTTCTCCCCCTTTCTCATACTCTCCTTATATCTCCCTTTTCCTTACTCTCCCCCATTATCTTATTCTCCCCCAAAATATTTCTCCCCCTTTTTGTCATTTATGTCAATGGGCTATACACTTATAGTGTGTTTTTCCAAAAAATATTTATGGACATCCAATACTATCTTGAGAGCTGCATCCCAATTCTCACATGCTATATCCAATGAATTTTTTTGGATAGCTAGCTTAGTAGCAAGGTGGACTAGACCATCTAGTGTAGAAAGATTTCGGTCTTTCTTCATTGGGGTTTCAACATAGCCTAGTTCCTTGTGCAAAATTTCCATATGAGGGGTTAGAGTGGTCTAGATGCTAATCAATTTGGCCCTTATGTTGGCCTCGTCTACTGACAATGCAACTAACTAAATCTAGGTTTGAAGCAATGTCCTCAAGTACTTCTCACTTTGACTTGAATTCATAGGTAGTTTTGCACTTGAAGAATTGATATAACTTTTCAAGCTCAAGATGTGACTTCTAATTTCTTGGGTGAAGATTTTTGGATTTCACAATTTAGTGTACAATGAGAATATGTTCTCAAGTACCTTCTTCACATCCTCAACCTTAGTTTAAAATGTAACTTGTGTTAGTGCTATATCACTTGATATCTTTTCACTTACTTTTCTTTGAAACTTCTTTTCTGACCATTCTAATAACTTAGAATTTATATCTCGGTCTTCATTACTAACCTTTTCCACTATCTCTATCAGCTATTCCATTAGTGGCTTGGTCTCATATAGAGTTGACAGACTAAATGCATCTAAAAAGATGTCTTTAATATCTCACAATACCTGCTTCTCCTTGGGCTCCATTCAAAGATGCTTCTTCCTTGCTAGGTCTTTTTGGAGTATGCTTATCTGTTCTATGGTCATTATATCATAATTATAATTTATAAAAATGATTTATTTATCAAGGCTCACATCTCCATATTGTACAACTTCATTTTCCTTTAATGAACTCAGGCTCGAGACTGAGATTTGCTATGACATTGCATCTATGCTTGACTTCTGAAGAGTTTGAGTGGAAGGAGTGCAAATTACTAGTAAGGTTACTAGGGCTTGGATGGAACCTTGCTCCTTCACCTTAGGAGTCAATTCTATCTTTTTAGGCTTGCCCTATTCTGCCACAATGACTTGACTTGCACCTTGATCTTGTGTTGTAGGTGCAAATGACTCTATCTGACCTATTTCTTGTTGTTCTTTAATAGTGGTTTGTACTTCCATTGTATCCTTTTCAATAGTATCAACCTTGTCTGATGTAGCTTTAGTTTCTTTGACCAAAGGATGTGCATTAGTAAATTGAGCGATGATAGAAGGTGGTTTGTGTGGATTCACCTTTTTTCTTTTAATATCAAACATTATCTTCTATAGTTCATCCACACTAACCAATACATGATTATCACAAAGTTTTTACTATAGTATGGACTGAGATAGTATCTTCTTGAGATATTCCTTAGTAAGGGGATTGATTTTCTATATTGTGACATTAGAAACATCCTTAACCATTATTGTTTTAGTATCCATACTTGTTACATGTTGAGGACTGACACTAGGCAATTGTGTGACTTGCACACTCTACTCTTCTTGCTGCTCTGGCTCAGCTATTGCCTTGTCATCTTCTTTCATTTATGTTCTTCCCTCAATAGTACCTTCATTCTTATCATCTTCTTCATCATCCTTCACTTTAATGGGTTCTTCTTCACCTTCCTTTATTGTAGTTAACCCATACATAAGCTTCCACATCTAAGTGGTCTTCTTAACTACATCCTCAATGTTATTTTGTAAAATGTTGAAGGCTCTATATTTAGGTACAAACCTAATTGCATATTTCTTCATGGACTTAGCAATCTATGCCTTAGTTAGTTCAAGCATCACTTGTGCTAGAGATGTTTCTCTAATTTGTCTCTCCAAGTTCAGACAATAGTGCCATTTCTACTCAACTTTGTTAAATAGGCTCTTAGGCATTGAGTTGTCAACCTCTAGTGGGGTAGTCCTGAATTTTTCCATCATAGCATAAATGGCTTCCTCCACTTGATTTTTATGCACTTTACCCAAATTATCAAAGTCTACATGAGAGAATCCTAATCGATCTACACTATTCTTAACATTTCCACATAAATTTTCTATGCCTGAAAGAGGATTGTGACTCACCACCTAAAATTGGTTGTTGTCATCTGACTCTATTTTCTCCTCATTTTATTCTGCTTATGCCACATATTTCCTTATTAGTCTCTTTTCCTCTTGACCTCCTTGCCTTGGTTTGGTATTTTCCTTAGCCTTTTGAGTTTTTGCACATGTACTAGCCCTTGTAGTAGGTGTTTTTCACTTGGCTTGGCTTGGTTTGACAATATTTTTGACCCTTGTTATAGGGTGTGCCTTGGCATTCCTTGTGTGGGAGTAGGTGCTTCCTCAACTTCTTCTTCCTCTTCCTACTAGTCCTCTCTCATACCTTGTGTTAGTGTAAGAGGTGCTTGTGTTTGGAAATCTTCTTCCTCTTGATCTTCTTCTTCCCCTTCTCCCTCCTACTCAACACCCTCTCCAAATTTAGCTTTTAGCTTCTTCACTAGCTTATCCTTCTTCTTGATAACTAAGTTAGTCTTCAGTTCCATGGTAATTTTAGAATTAGTCAACTCATAACTTCCAAATTCTTTTGTATTTTTATCTACCTCTTCTACAAGTAAAGCTATTATAGCTACAGAGGCTTCATACACATTTATTTCATATCCTAAGGGTCTCAACCATCTCACCCTTAGTGTAACAGCTTGTATAAAAGTATAGTTAGCATCCACAAGGAAAAAAATGTCATCATAGTGTTTCTCTATTGGTGATACTGGTATTCCACAAGGAAAAAAATGTCATCATAGTGTTTCTCTATTGGTGATATTGGTATTCTTAGTCTCTTCTTCATTGACTACTTTAAGTCTTCAAAGTAGCTTGTCATCACAGATTCAAAATTCTCACCTAATTGTTCAATGTGTTCACGTATTTGCAATGCCACTAATCTATTGGTTTTCCATGAAATTTTTCCAAATGTTGGAAAGGTGTTTTGCACATAAAATAATATGCATATTAGTATAGAACCAAATTTACATTGTGCACTCTTTGTCTTTCTGATTGTTCCTAGGTTCTCAACTAGTTGTTGTAGTTGCAATTCTGCAAGATCATGTGTGATCTTTCTTGACAATTTTATATCCCACATATACTACTATATAGGGCACATTATTTAATAAATTAGATTGGTAAAAATTGTGTGATATAACCCTTACAACAAACTCTATCAATGGATTAGTGATTGTTTCAATTGTCATGCCTCTCTTGTTCCAAATAGCTCCAGTGTTTTTCTCAATCACCTCTTTAGCATCACTTCTCAATGTCTTAGGTTGATCTAGGGTTGGTTATCTAGTAAACCTATGGATTATCCCTTTGGTTATCTTGATAAGTCCATTATCCAACAATAATGTACTATCATGAATTCAACTAAGCACTATCCTAATCCACTCGGTCTTGAATACATTTGGAAAATCTAAGGCTCGTGTCAACCCTTTCCTCTGAACAATTGTGAATTCTTCTTTCAATACACAATTATCACAGAGACTATTGTATCCTTCCCTCATCTCCATGTCACTAATGCTACAAATTTTATAGTTATTACATTTCCTAACATGCACCATTAAAGCATTCAGTGGTATCATAGATAATGCACCAGAAGGGTCTTACTTGTAAGAAATATAAGGAATAGCTTTGAAAATTGGTTGCTTAAATTCATTACTCACTAAGTGCCAATTCAAAAGTTCCTTTCCCTCTACATTCTTTGAACTTGATGCAATAATGTGAAACTAGGGTTTATAAAAATATAAACTATGTAGCTCAGCTCTTGAAGGTTATAAGATTTGATGAACTGGTATAGAATTGCTGCTAAAATCTTTTTCAACTACTTTGAATGGATTTCTAGATCGCCTTCTTCTCTCCATGTTCTTTCTCAAATTTTAAATAATGTAAAATGAGATAAATTGATCCAATACCCATTGAAAACCCTGCAATAAATGTTGAGTTCTTATGCTTTTGTAAGCTTGGCATCAACCAATTTTAGGCTCACTCATCCATTGATATTTCAATCACTCAGCATCCATTACAAGCTTGGCACTAACTAACTAGTTTGTTAGATTGGCATCTTCTAGCGTTTCACTCAACACATACAAGAAATGTTTTGTGCTCAATAGTAACATGAAAACTTAAAGATTTTTCTTGAATTCCTAAGAACATCTTGCATCTTTATTCATGCTAATGTAATTTTTCTAGTACTACATCCCTTGGAACTAATGAATGATATAACCTTATAAATATCAGTCCCACATATCTCTTGATTACCTAGTTTGATGAGGTGTGATCACCTAACCCATTGGGTGAAGTGATCCCATCTCCATTTTATTTGCTCTAATCATCTTTCTTCTTCCATGCCTTATTCATTTCATTTTTGATATTTTCAACATTTGCCTTGCCTTTTCCTTTATCAAATTCACAACTTGGTGCCTTTGACCTTGTTGGGCAATACCTATTGATGTGACCAGTCTTCAAATAACTAAAACATGTGGTTTGACTCAACCACCTCTTGTAATCACTTCTAAAGTGTGTCCTAATATGATTCTCAGCAACATGTCCATATTCTTGACAATAATGATAGCTATACCTTGTATTATAATCCTAGTTATAAGAGTTGCTATTGTTCCTTACCTTTGTTTACCTATTTGATGACCACATGGGTTTAGATCTGCACTGAAAAGCTTTATGTACATACTTCAGATAGTTCTAAAAATATCTGTCAAATCTTTGTATGTCTATGGTCTTGGTTCTGCATTCATGTTCTTGATGACCTTGTTTGTTGCACTTATAGCAATGAACTATGTTCTTGTGATTGACATTCTAATTGGTAGTTCTACTCCTACACACATTAGAAGTATGTCCTTTACTACCACAATTATGACAAGTAGGTTTGGAATCCTTACATTTGTTATTCCTTTCTTTAGCTCTTTTGGATGACGCTCCTTTAGTGCTTGTGTATCCTAGTATAGATGTATCATTATTGGATCTAGGGGATCTCAATAATTTCTCAAAGTATTTAATGGCTTCATTAGGCTTATTGAAACTTTTAGAAAATTCCATTTCCCTTTTTAGGTCACTTTGCAATTTTTCATTTTACAACTTTAGCATAGTCATCTCAATGTCCTTGACATTAAGCTCATAGTTGGCATTCATAATTTGACTTAGAGTATCCAATTGCATGTTAGAAACCTTGGTTAGTTCTAATGATTTCTCTTCTAGTCTATTGGCCAAAACTCTTTTGTCATATTTAATCATGGCTTTGTATTCCATGGATTTCTTCTTATGTTTAGTCACCTCACATAGTAGTATGGCTTGTAATTCTTTCTCTAACTTGAGATTTCTAATTTCCTCTACTTGGGCTCTATTCTTTTCCATTAGATCTACAATTGCTGCATCAAATTCATTGGAGTCTCCATCTACAAATAGATTAGTAGTGTCTATCTCTTTGTATTGTGTGTCATTCTCTGCAATAGCAATTTCCTTTCTTCTCTTCAAGGATTTCTTTATTTCTTCTCTTGCTTCATTCAACTGATGTGTTACCAAAAATAAAAACATGTTGAATTTTACTAGAAAGTAACATCACAGAAAGTAACATTGCAAAAGGAAAGAGTACATTTTCTTTTCACTTATATTCCATCATTTTGCAATCATATATGAAATCATGAGCAAAAGAGATAGAATGTTTATTGTATAGATCAACAACTGACATGTACAATTTTCAATTTTACAAATATGAAATGAATTAATGTTCTAAATAGAGAAAGTCTCACACAAGCCACGAGGATGACTGTTAATTTTCTTTCATCAAGAGATGCATGAACAAATAAATATATATATGAAAGAAATAGGAATAGGGATAACCAGTCATTGCCTATTGCATTGACTGGTTATGATTTCTCTCCTTGTCGCACTCATCTAGCTGATGGGGACACAACCCAAGAACAGAATGGACACAACAGAAAAGGGAAATTGTATTAATTGAGAAAATAAGCTAGTACAAATAGTACAAAGAAAAAAAACTTCAAGACATGCCCTAAGGGCTTACAATAACATAAATCTGGAGATAATTTCTCCTTTCAGTACCTCCTCTCAAACTCTACTCCGAACTGCCTTTTACAATGCCAAAAATCTCCTTAAATAGACCCTGGAGGGTTAAGGACTAGGAGTACATTCTAGAAAGTGCTAGTAGGCACCCACCAACCAAATAGAAGGTTCCAGAAGCTGCGGTAGAAGTCAGCACAAATCTAGAAGAATAAAAAACAGTAACTAAACTTTCGGGAGGCATAACTTTTGAACCGTAGCTCCGATTGACGAACCGTTTACATTTTCGAAAAGCTCTCAAAGTGCTCTATAGCCCTATGGAAAAGATTCACTCATCCCCCATTTTTTGGCCCTTTTCAAGGTCATTTAATTCCCCTAACCTAACTTTGAAGCATTCTTAGGAGGTCTCCAAAACTTGAAAAACTGCCATAACTTTCAAACCGTGGGGCCTTTTGACCTGATTCTTTTTTTGGAATGCTCTAAATCACAATTACATTCATCTAGAAAATTCACACCTTCTAGGTCACCAAAATGATGGCCAAATTGCATGCTCCTATTTTTTTGGGATTTTCAAACACACTGATAGTGGAACTGTGAGAGTTGGAACCTTTATTTGACCCAAATGGGTATCCAGAAATAAAAAGACATGAAACAGAAGCTAAGTCTAAGTACATTTTTTGGGTGACATAGGATTGCCCTTATACCTCTGGATGCTCCTGCATCAGACACCCAAGGTAGATTGAAAAGTGACCCTGTCACTTTATGGACGGTAGAGGAAATCCCAAATGGGAAACCTCAGTTGCAGAAATCCAAGTTGAGTCCTCGATCGGTCATCCTTTCCATTTGATCAAATATTGTTCATACTGCCTATTTCTAGTACTCCTACGCACACGATGATCTAGAATGTCTTCTATCTCCTCCTTCTTAGAAGCAGGAATTAGACATGGCTCTAACACCAGCTCCTCATCTGCACCATCATCATGATACTCTGTTAAATCTGCAATGTTGAAAATGGGAGAAATGTGAATACCATCTGGCAGCTCCACATCATATGCATTTCCTAAGTCATGTTTCTTTAGAATTTTGCAGGGGCCAAATTTCTTCATTTTCAGCTTGTTGTAAGTACCGGCTGGAAATCTTTCTTTTCGTAAGTGCACCATGACTAAATCTCCTACTTGGAATTCCTTATGTCTTCTCCTTTGATCAGCCCTAGATTTATACTCTTGATTCATCTTGGTAATGTGTGCTTGAACCTCCTCATGTAGACACTTGATATGTTCAACAAATTCCTCAGCTTTAGCACTTGTCCTCTCCCCTTGCTCTATCTTCCTTAATTCTGGTGCAGTCCTTGGGCTATTCCCATATACAATTTGGAATGGTGATTTTTCAGCACTCCTATTTATAGAGTTATTATAAGCAAACTTTGCATGTGGTAGAATCAAATCCCATCCCTTGGGCTTATCCCCAACTAAACATCTCAGCAAATTGCCCAAACTTCTATTTACCACTTCTGTTTGGCCATCACTTTGTGGGTGATGCGTGGAACTGAATTTCAAGTCGGTTCTTAACTTTTTCCATAATGTCCTCTAGAAATACCCCACAAATTTAGTATCTCTGTCAGAAACTATGCTCCTTGGAAGACCATGTAGTCTTACCACCTCTTTGAAAAACAAGTCTGCAATATGGATAACATCATGAGTTTTGTGGCATGGAATGAAATGTTCCATTTTGGAGAACTTATCAACCACCATGAATATTGAGTCATTACCCCTTTGTGTCCTTGGCAATCCAAGAACAAAATCCATACTTATGTCCTCCCATGGCCTTGATGGAACATGCAATGGCTGATATAGGCTAGTATTGTGACTAAACCCCTTAACAACTTGACAAACCTGGCAACTCTGTACAAACTTCTTCACATCTTGTGAAATTTGAGGCCAAAAATAATGTTCTCTAAGAATGCCAATGGTCTTATCTCGACCAAAATGTCCTATCATCCCTTCACTGTGTTTCTCCTTAATCAAATTTTCCCTCATGAAACTCCTTGGAATGCACAATTGACTACCCTTGAACAACATGCCATCCTGAATCAAATAGTCTAACCACTTGGTTCTATCTACAGCAACAGGCTCTTTACAAGCTTTCCATGCTTCAGGAAAATTAGGATCCTCAGGGTACAAATTCTTGAGTTCATCAAACCCAACTACTTCAACCTGCATTACTGTAAGCAACAACTATCTCCTACTTAGTGTATCTGCAACCCTATTAGATTTTCCACTTCTATGCTTCAACAAAAATGTATAGCTCTGCAAGAACTCTACCCATTTCATATGCCTCTGATTCAATTTACCTTGGCTCTTTAGGTACTATAATGCCTGATGATCAGTATACAAAACAAATTCCTTTGGCAATAAATAATGCCTCCATTTCTTTAAGGCTTGAATTATTGCATAGAATTCTTGATCATAAATAGAATACTTCTTCTTTGCATCATTCAATTTTTCACTAAAATATGCAATAGGCTTATCTTCTTGGCTTAATACAGCCCCAATAGCACTGCCACTGGCATCACAATCTACCTGGAAAACCTTTCTAAAATCTGGAAGTGCCACACAGGCTGTTTTGTTACCTTCTTCTTCAGCAATTCAAAACTTCTCGTAGCTGCTGCAGTCCATTTGAACTCTTTTCTATCCCCTCTTATTGTATGAGTTAGGGGTGCACATATGCCACTGAAATTCTTAATAAACTTCCTATAAAAACTAACCAGACCATGAAATGATCTTACCTCAGTAGCAGACCTTGGAGTAGTCCATTCCAAGATGGCTTTTACCTTCTTTGGATCCATGAGACCTTCAGGTGATATAACAAACCCCAAATAGACTAACTCCCTTTTTGCAAAGATACACTTCTTCAGATTAATTAACAATTTCTCTTCCCTTAGCCTTTCAAGGACACTACGAATATGCAGTAAATGTTCTTCCAAAATCTTGCTGAAAATTAAAATATAATCCAAATAGACAATAACAAATTTTCCCAAGAACTTCTTAAGTACCTCATTCATGAGCCGCATGAAGGTGCTTGGGGCATTCGTCAATCCAAAGGGCATGACTAACCACTCATAAAGACCATCCTTGGTCTTGAAGGCTATTTTCCACTCATCTCCTTCTTGAATCCATATCTGATGATAGCCACTCTTGAGATCTATCTTTGTGAAGTAATGAGCTCCACTCAAGCAGTCCATAAGATCATCCATCCTTGGAAAAGGAAATTAGTACTTGATGGTTATCCTATTTATAGCTCAAGAATATGTACACATCCTCCACTCTCCATCCTTCTTTGGTGTGAGTACTGTAGGTACTGCACATGGACTTAGGCTCTCTCGAATCAAGCCCTTCCTCAACAGCTCCTGAACCTATCAATTAAGCTCCTCTGTTTCAGTAGGAGTCATCCTATGAGTAGCCTTGTTAGGCAAACTAGCTCCTGGAATCAGATCTATCTAATGAATGATTTGCCTTATTGGTGGAAATCCATCTGGAACCTTATCAGAGATAATATCTCTAAATTCCCCTTGTAAATTTGAAACTTCAAGTGGTATTTCACTACTACCTTCTTTATCTTTCCTAGTAATCAAAGCATAGCACATATGTTGATGTTTCATGCCATCTAAAAACTTCCTTCCATCAACAAGACAAATCTTAGGACTGCTACATACCTTTTCACCTTCCTTTTTGATGGGCTTCAATTTGTGGCAAACTCCATCCTTTGTCAGAGAGTATGTGTTTGCATGTCCATCATGCACTACATGTCTATCAAACTGCCATGGTCTACCCAACAATAGATGGCAAACATCCATCAAAATAACATCACAGAGAACTTCATTATGGTAACTCCCAATTTTGAATTTCACTAAACATTGTTCACTTACCAGGACCTTATGATCATCTTTTACCCAAGCAATCCGATAGGGCTGGGGATGTTTCTCCCTCTTGAGCTTCAGCTTAGAGACCATCTCTTCTAATACCAAGTTATCAGTGCTACCACCATCAATGACCACGTCACAACATTTATCCTCACACTTGCATTTGGTATAGAACAAACTCCTCCGTTGTCCTAGTTCAATCTCACCACTTAGTACGACTCTTTCATTTATCAAGGTCTCTCCTCTTTCTACATCCTCTGAATGTGATGATTGTGCATCCTCATCCACATGAGCAACCCTAGCTTGGCCCTCAGATCTCCTATCTGTCCTTCCTTTTCATTGAGGGCATTCAAAGGCACGATGACCTTTTTCATTGCAATGGAAATAGGTACCACAGAAGCCTCCTCTTCCTTGTCCATGTCCTCTACCTCTTCCTCTCTAATTTCCAAAGTCTTGGTCATGGGAGTGGTTGAAATCCTCATTCCTCTGGTTCCTGCTAGTACCCTCATCTTCATTTTTCTTTTGGGTTTCACTATGGCCTCCTGATGATCTACTACTTCCCCTTCCTCCTTGACCATGCCCTCTTTGTCTTCCTTCAAACCTTTTATTCAGCTTCTCTTCAACTCATAGGGCAAACTGGTATGCCTCTTCAATGCTGGTCATTCTTACCAGACTTAATTCCTCCTGGATGCTAGGTCGCCACCCACTGATATAACGAGCAACCTTCTCCTTATTTGCTTCTGCATGCCCTGCTCTAATCAAGAGTCAGTAAAATTCCTCTATATATTCTTGGACGGATCTTCCTGCTTGCTTTAACCCATGCATCTTCTTAAACAAATCAAGCTCGTAGTCCACAGGAATGATCTGCTTTTTCAACTTGTCCACCATGCGATCCCATCTTGTGATCTTCTCCTTTCCTCTTCTATTTCTTTCCAATTGAACCTCTTGCCACAAAATTTTGGCATGGCCTTTCAGTTTGGCCTTTGCAAACTTAACCCTATCTGGGTCATTGATATCCTCATACTCAAAGTATTCTTCCAGTTCATTAATCCAATCGATCAACTCATCTGGTTTAAGATTTCTTGAAAATACACCCACTTCAATTGTAGGTCTTTTCCCAAACTTAGTAATGGCCCTAAAAAGCCTTTACTCTGCATGATTCAGAACTTCCCCGTCAAATTCCTCTTTTGGTCCCATTACTTCTTCTTCATTGTCATCCTCACTGTTGTCACCTGTGGCAACATTTGCTCCTCTACGAAGCTCCTCTTGCAATGCCTGCACCTGCCTTTGGAGGGCTCTAAACTCCTCAAGATTAATAGCTCTGGCCCTTCCACCACACTCTCTTCATGGAGGCATCTTCTAACTTGAACCCACAACCACACAGACCTGGTGCAAACTGCCTCACAGTCGGCGCTCTGTCTACACACTCAAAAAAACCCGCTCTAAGACCACTTGATGGGGACACAATCCAAGAATAGAATGGACACAACAGGAAAGGAAAATTGTATTAACTAAGAAAATAAGCTAGTACAAATAGTACAGAGAAAATAAACTTCAAGACATGCCCTAAGGGCTTACAATAGCATAAATCTGGAGATAATTTCTCCTTTCAGTACCTCCTCTCAAACTCTACTCTGAACTGCCTTTTACAATGCCAAAAATCTCCTTAAATAGAACTTGGAGGGTTAAGGAGTAGGAGTACATTCTAGAAAGTGCTAGTAGACACCCACCAACCAAATAGAAGGTTTTGGAAGCTGCGGTAGAAGTCGGCACAAATCTAGAAGAATCCAAAAACGGTAACTGAACTTCTGGGAGGCATAACTTTTGAACCGTAGCTCCGATTGACAAACCGTTTACATTTTTAGAAAGTTCTCAAAGCTCTCTATAGCCCTATGGATAGGATTCACTCATCCCCCATTTTTTGGCCCTTTTCAAGGTCATTTAATGCCCCTAACCTGACTTTGAAGCATTCTTAGGAGGTCTCCAAAACCCGAAAAACTACCATAACTTTCAAACCATGGGGCCTTTTGACATGATTCTTTTTTTGGAATGCTCTAAATCACAATTAAATTCATCTGGAAAATTCACACCTTCTAGGTCACCAAAATGTTGGCCAAATTGCATGCTCCTACTTTTTCAAGATTTTTAAACACACTGATAGTGGAACTGTGAGAGTTGGAACCTTTATTTGACCCAAATGGGTATCCAAAAATGAAAAGACATGAAACAAAAACTAAGTCTAAGTACATTTTTTGGGTGACACAGGATTGCCCTTATACCTCTGGATGCTCCTACATCACTAGCTCCGAGTTCCATGATCTCCAACATCTGCAAAAAACATAAAAGCAACTGATGTTAGATCTCGAAGGATGTAAGCAATGACTACCTACCTCTATGACTACATATTCTATTTGTCGATGCATTTCATCATGAAAGAAATAAAATAATTTGTGAGTGTCATGAGCCTATGCGCGAACCTCATAAGATATGCAATAGGGTAGAAAGGATGAACAGACTAACAAATCTGTATTATGAAGTTATTTATGAACATGTGCAACAAGAAAATGGGAATTCGAGTTCAAGATTTTAGTTCAACAAAAGAAATATGAAGGGGAAATATCAATCAGAACATGGCATTGATATGCAGCTTGGTGATGTAACTACAATTCCAAGTAGAAGGACAAAGGTGTGGTAAATAACAGGGGTACTGTAACCTGATAAGAGTTCCTAGAAAATGAATCATTTCAGAAAATTCCAAACAACATATAAAGCTCCAGTAAAGTTTAGCAATAGGTAAAACCATCAATCAATTTACAAGTTGGAGAACTTTTGGCACATAATTGCTACATGGAAGCTATAACAAAATAATTAGTCAAGTAACATGGAAGCTTTCACAAAAAAATTAAACATAAAATACCAGCAAAATGTGTGCCCATGTGAATCAATGGTCTAAACTAGAGTCTCCTTTAATTACAGATGATATTTACGAGATCATTATGAAAAATGCTGCCCATCTGGGTAGTGACATCATTTATAATAGGATTGTTGTTGAGAGGCCTTAGCAGATATTAATAAGATTTTTTGTTAAATTCATAAGAGCTACAGTGAAACCCATCATTCAAACATAACATGTATCTGCATATAAGGACATAAGTTCTTTCATCCTTGCCTTGAGTGTAACAATGTATGGCCATATTGCACTCAAGGGATTTATGTTGAGGGTCATTATGAAGATAGATTTGCTAAGTAATGGGAGGAGTCATTTTTATTTGCATTACAAGAGATTAGACAAAAGATTACCAACCAACATATTCAAAGATAAAAGTAAGCACTCAACTTACGAAGGCGGCTATATAAGAAATGATTTCTAGTATCTTAACCATGTCATTAGTGATGCAAGCTATAACAGAAAAATAAATAAAATAAATAGTTTTCATATCTCATACTCTAAGGACAGCAAGGTACTCTCAATTGCAATAAAAAAGTTACATCTGTTTGTACTGAAACTTCAAAAGGAAGTGAAAAGTCATGGTAACAACATGAAGGTTCCAACAAGTATGCAGGAAAATCCCAGCAAAATATCAATATAGTAAATCTCTCATCAATAGTAGCTCCATCTTCAAGCTTTCAACAAATATGATAAGAACAGTGCAAGTTCATGTGATGATCGTTGGCTTCATTCAAATAGGCATAGCATACTGGAAACAAAAATGGCTTCATAAATGAATTGACCCCAGTGGCAAAGTAGCTATTAGTATTTCACACTAGCATCGAGGATGAAATATTGATCTTTAAATGATTAATGATATAATAGATACAGATCCAAAAGAGGTTGTTTTAATAGGCAAAAAGAGACCCCAGTTGTGTTTTTATGGAATACAATTTGTGAAAATAAGCTGGAAAATATGTGAAATTTGAAGCTTGAAGATATGTTATACAAGAATAGCATTGAAGCCTAGAAATAGTAAAAGATTTTCAAAAAACAACAACTGAAAGATATTTCAAGCTACCTTTTCATGGTGGCTTTAAGATTTTAAAAAATTGCAAACCCTTCAACAAGGTTTCTTTTCAAATGCATCGAATCACTATCTTAACATGCTTCAGTAGATGTATAACATGCTTCAGCAGATGTACTACATGAAAAAGATGATATTTTTTTTCCATTGGTTTACCAAAGGACCAGCAAGTGATATGGAAAATTGACAAGTCCTTCAAACATATGATAGCAAACAAAGGAATATTAGTGGTGGCTATCCTTCAAACAAATTTCTTTATTGGCACAGGAAAAATGAAGATGTTTCGAAGACCAAGCAAAGAACTAAGCAGAGAATCCAAATACTGCACAAATCTATAGCATTAAACCCAAAAATCCACAGTCATCCAGATTTATTCATGGAGTCCAAAACAAAAATACCCAAAAATTCGTAGGCTAAAGGCAAAGATGGCATCTATTATCAAAGAAAATCGTGCAGATCTAAGACTCATAAGCCATCCCAAATGAATGTATGGTGTTCAAAGAACCAGTAAACAAATTCGCAAGGGGTAAAGGATAACTTATGGCTGAAATAAGAAGCCATCCAAGATTCAAAAACCAATGAGAAACCCACATTTTGGCATCCAAATAGCAAACAAAGGAATATCAGTGGTGGCTTCAACAAAAAACCATTGAAAATTTTTTAATTCGAGCTTTTCTAGCTCTGATGAATATCCCCAGTGGCAGCAAAGTAAGCTCACCAAGAGCAAGATTTGTAGCTTAAGCAAAGAAGACCCATCAAATGCACAGGAAGGGGATGAAATAATGCATAGGAAGGCTCTGTTTTCCTCACAAAAACCCTCATTCTTCCCCATCGTGGCGAGAGCTCTTCCTTCTCAATTTTGCAATGTGTAAAATGAAGAATTTGGATATGTTTTAGGGTATTCATATGATGCCTTCTAGAACTTTATTTCCCATTGATTTTCTTATGGGATTTTATTTTTTAGGTCCAAGTCTTATTTTCCATGCGTGAGCCTTTTTAAGCCTTGCTAGGCTTTTGCAAAAAACCCAAATGTCTTTCTAGTTTCCTTTTAGGTTAAATAAATATGTTATTTATTTAGTTTAATATTTTATTATAACATTTATAGATTATACTTAAATAAATATTAATTGGTTTAATAATGTTAAGGTATTTGATGTTTTAGTCAATAACATTATTAATCTAATCAATACTTATTAAAATATAAATTATAAATGTTATAATCAAATATTAAAATATTTGAACATTAAATATTAAATAGTAAAATATTTAATATTAATGTTGAAAATAAGATATTTATTTTACTTTTAAAAATAATTAGAAGGATCTTGGATTTTTTTTGCAAAGTAGCATGAATGATGTATTGGTAAGACTGAAGGGGCAGGAATTTATTGCATTTTGGAGACTTTTTGGAGGCCTGCTAGGAGATGTGACTGCAGTTATGAGGGGTAGTTGATGATGTTACCAGACCATGCCTTTTGGGCTATTTTGTACACCTTTTTGAAGTCTTGTCAAGGACTCAAGTTTGGCCTTTGGGGTTGAATCCGACCCAGCATTTATGGCTTTCAAAATGCAGTTGGGAAAAAAAGGTGTTAACTATTAGTTTTTCAACTCATTGAGGGGGTTTTAATTTTTGATGGATAGAAGGTTTGTGGCTATTCTCTGAGTCCTAGACTTCAATCTATAGAGTTTGTAATTCATTTTTGGAGATATAATATAGGTTACAACAGGTTGGTTATGCTTGGTGAAGTTATCAGTTAGCCCTTTTTCCATTCTATAATTTTTGTGTGCATTTTTAAATGATTGGATAGGTTAACTTGTGAATGTTTCATTATTCCTTGTTTTTCTATCTCATTTCAGCACCTTTGTGTAGAATAGTAAGTTTGTTTGCAGGGTATGATATGTGTTTTTTAGGTGAAATTGGTCAAGGGAGGTATTAATTTATCTTTCTCTTTGTAGTTTCAGTGTGAAAACCTTATTATAAATCATTTGCGCAAGCCTTTACAGGAAGTTGTGCTTCATTTGTGTTTCATAAAGCTATAGAATCCTCTCTGTTACATGTGGGTTACATTTCCATACCCCTTTTTGGTGTGTCACCTCCTTAGTTTAAACTTTAGGTTTAGGTTTGGTTTTTCAGTAATTTCTTCCCCTTTTCCCTCAAGTTTTCTTTAAGTTTTAGAGGTTATCACTAAAAGATTCAATAGGAGCTGGCCTAAAATATGGAGGTTTCATCTCATTGTCTAGTCCCATATAGTGAAATGAATCTCATGTTAAGTAAGGATTACTAAACATTTTCCAGTTCAGTAAATGGTGTAAATCTTGGAGCTTAACAATTTTGGCACGCTCGGTAGGACTCGAATGCATTTCCCAACTATGTTGGTACAACTAAAAGTCATTTTTCAACCAGCCAACAGGAGATGATCAATTTATGAGAAGGATACAAACACGAAGTTCTAATTCTTTTGAATATTTGCAGCTAGAAACTCCAAAAAGACGTGGAAGGAGTCTTACTAGAACGAAGCCAGTATCAAGGAAAAAACTTTCAACCCCTAGTCTTCATGTGTATAGCAGAACACGTCAAAGGAAAGTTAGGCATTCAGCAAGTCCATTAGTTAGTGCTGAATCATTGGACATACCTGTTGACTGTGATGAAAATTCAACAAGCACTAGTTTTGTATCAATTAGTACAACAAATACAAGCTTTCAGCAAAGTGTTCCTATACAACAGCATCTCGTACAGCAACTAGTGTAGCATCCTATACAACAACCTCCACCAATGGCAAGGGCATACGCTTTTGTACCTTTTAATCAAGGGAGTCCCTTGAACTTTTCTCAACATCATGATATACCACTTGCGGCATTAAATAGTTTGCCAAATTTTACTGGAGAAAACCATACTACAGCTTATGAGCACATAAGGGATGTTGCTACTTTGTGCAATGTACACCACATTATAGAGGAAGATGTTGCTACTAAGTTACTAGCAGAATCCTTAAAGGGGAAAGCACTACAGTGGTTCAGAAGCCTAACTGTTGGCTCCATAGGCTCATGGGATGCTTTGGGTGATGCTTTGACAAAGCATTTTGAGGACAAGTCTAAATTCTTGTCACTAATAGAGCAGCTGACAACCATAAAGAGGGTGCCACAAGAGTAAATGATGGATTTTAACAACTAGTTTCAAAGAAGCTGGACTAGAATACCCATTACGCTAAGACCTTCAGCTGATCATGCTTTTCTTTATTATTTGAGAAGCTTAAATAGCAATATATTAGTAATGATTCAATCTATGGGAGGTGTTTCGCTACCTCAAGCTTATGATATGGTCATTAGAGCTGAAAAATAGTCTTATCCAGGCTGATAAAATAGCCCCTAGGCCTCCAATGCCCATTTTTTGGGACATTCACCCAAATATACCATTGACAATTCTACCATTTAACTAGTTACATACTATTCCCAGCCAAGAAATTATTGTGGAAGGCCCTTTAGGTATTGTAGGCCCTTCACAAGAGCTACAAGAGATAAAAATAGTTAGCTCAAGATCGAAAACATGATGCAAACTTTTAGTAATGAGCTAGTTAATCTTAAAAAGCAGCAGTTCCAGCCTAGGCCACCTTACCAATAGTAGAATCCAGTTGTAAACTTGCCTTACCAGCAAAAAAATCAAGGTCAAGCCCAAGGAAATAGAAAATCATTTCAAGGTAATGCAATGGGTTATAGGCAGAATATCAATCAAAGGCCTTTTCGACCTTATAACCCGATCCCTCTTAATGCTACAAATCTAGTAAGAGACATAGTCCCCATGCAAAATAACCTTGCAGTAGATTTTGAGTGTTGTTACCCTTGTAATGAACCACATAATCAAGCCACATGCACAAGTGGAGTTATAAATCAGGCATTAATGGTACAAAATACGATGACAGGACAGCAAAATATCACTTATGATGCATCTGAATAGCTGCATGATGCACCTACTCCCGAAATCAGTTTCCTTAACTAGTAGAAAGATGAGTTTTGTGCAGTTAATAATGACTCATGAATATCCACAAATACCTAAGCTAAGAAAATAGCCCTTGAAGCATAGAAAACAACAAATAAGGGCAAACTATCAGATACAATTGAGCCATCATCAAGTGCTACAAACACGATGGGAGACACTCACGTCCCTGTCACCAAGGAAATCATTCACAAGCCAGTGGAGTATGGTGTTGTTAAAGCATATAAGAAATTACACTTTGTTGTGAAATTTAATATCATGGAGAACATGAAGAAGATGAACATGTCTATGTAAATGTGGGAGACTTTGGCCATTCCTGGTCAAGTGGATATCTTGCAAAGGCCTCTCTCGGATGAAGAAAATATCGCAAGGGTGATGGATGAACCAGAAAGAGCGATGTTAAACAACACTAATGAAAAGGAGGACTATAGTGATAAAATTGCCAAGGAGCCAAATAAGGTAATAAAGCCACCTCCTTTCTATCTTTCCTTGATTATTGCCAATAAACTAGTCCATAACTGTATGGTAGATAGTGGAGTTACAAGGTCAGTCATGCCAAAAAAGATAGCTGACTAGTTAGGACTAAAATACCAACTCATTGAAAAAGGTGTTGTTCAACTTGATGGGACATTTGTAGGTACTATAGGCATGATTAGAGATGTAAGTGTCACCCTTCATGCTTGTCCTAATTTTTCCATTCAACAGGATATCTATGTTATAGATTTACCTCCATACTTTGCCATCTGTTTGTCTAGAGATTTCATAGCAAAGATTGGTGTTTACTTGTCATCCGATTGGTCCCACATGAATTTTAGGACTAGATATGGCACAAAAGTGAAGATTAAATCTAAATTACTTGCAAAAAACCACATAGAGCATTATGTTCCTAGTTCTATCAATGCAAACCTCCTTGCATTTGACCAAGTAGAATATCATGCTGCTGTTGAAAATTGAACCTAGCTAGACAATGTCTTGGATATTCTTCTTGATGAATGGACATCAAGTCAAAACTATGAAAACTAGTTTTATCATATGACAAATACTGACTTAGGGACCTATATTATACATGAACAAAATGAAGTTATTCCCAATCTGGTCAAACTAGTAAATCAACTGGGAGAATCTCAAGATCAGCTATGGAGCATGTTTTTTGATGGTTCAAGGGGTAGACAAGGTGCTAGTGGAGGTGTCATGCTAGTTTCACCCAACAATGATAGGTACTATGCCGCTTTCAAATTTATTTTTTCTTGTACCAATAATATAGCAAAGTATGAAGGGTTAATTAAGGGATTAGAATGGGCAAGAAAATGCGGTATTACATGCTTGAAGGTGTATGGTGATAGTGAATTAGTAGTAAATCAAATCAGATGTCTGAATGCTGCAAAAAATAACATTTTGAAGTCTTATAGACATCATGTTTGGGATTTACTTAAAAACTTTGATGCATTTAATATACTAGTTGTTCCTAGAAAAGAAAACTAGCATGCTGATAGACTGGCAGCTGTAGGAGCTCAGTATGATATTGTTAAAAGTGTTTCAGTGCATACTAATTAGTAGTATATTAGAATTATTACCAGGCCTTCAGTTCCTAATAATGATGTTAGTTGGCAAGTTTTTGCACTGATGAACAAATTCTGCAATTTTTGCTAGAAGAAGACGTTTTTACCAATTCTAACCAGCAGAGATATAAATATTAGTATGGTGATCAGGTGATACAATTGAAGAAAAACAAGTTTACAAAGGGTTTAGTAATGCTGGAAAGCATTTTCAATTTAGATTATCAGCTAGAACCTAGAAAAGCCAACTTGCTAGTCAAAGAAAACCAGTATACAGATCTAGAAATTACACCGGGTAAATGCCTAAAATTTGGCAAAGTAAATTCAACTGAATAAAAAGAAGTTTTTCTCCATTTTTTCCAAGAGTTTAGTGATGTCTTCACTTGGAAATACAGTGACTTAAAAGGATTCAATCTAAGACATGCACATCATACAATAGAGCTAGAACCAGCAGCTAAGCCAGTTCGACAAAAGAAAAGGCCAATCAATCCTATGTTGGAACCTTTGATGCAAAAGGAAGTGTTTAGGTTGATTGAGAGTAAGATAATTTTTCCTATCAAACACATGAGCTGGGTTGCTAACTTGGTCCCAATAAAAAAGAAAAATGGAGAGCTACGACTATGCATGGATTTTAGAGACTTGAATAGAGTCTCATTGAAGGATAGACACTTGCTTCCATCCATGGAGCAGATATTACAGTGTGTATTAGGGGCTAAAAGATTCTCTTTTCTGGATGGATACTCGGGTTATAATCAAATCCTAGTGAAGGAGGAAGATCAATTCAAAATGACATTTACAAAGAAATGGGGAACAATGGCATACAAAAGAATGCCATTCAGATTGTCCAATGCTGGAGCAACCTTTCAAAAAGCCATGGAAATGAATTTTAATAATATGATGTATAGATTCATCTTGGTTTATTTAGATGATGTCACTATTTATTCACAGAAAATAGAAGATCATATTGATCACCTAAGATAGATTTTCGAGCACTGCAAAAAGTTTGGCATCTCATTAAATCCCAAAAAGAGTATATTTTTTGTGCATGAGGGTAAATTACTTGGATACATTGTATCTAAGTAAGGCATCACGGTAGAACCTAAATGAGTTTTAGCAATTCTGGACCTACCTCTACCTCAACACAAGAAGGGCCTTCAAAGTTTCATTGGTCGTATTAATTTTGTACAAAGATTTCTTCCTGATATTGCAGCTCTTCTCAAGCCATTAACAATCATGTTTAAAAAGAATGCAATTTTTGCATGGACAAAGGAAGCCAAACATAATTTTCAGGCCATTAAAGATGGATTAGTAGCAGCACCCATCCTAATCAATCTTAATTTTGGTAAGGATTTTATTCTTTATGCATATGGTGGTTATGATGTGATTTCAGCCATGTTGGTACAAAAAAATGCAGAGGGATTGGAATAGCCAATTGCATTCTTCAGCAAAGGACTTGAAGAGTATGACAAAAGATATAGTTTCATCGAGAAACACATCCTTGCTGTTGTAAAAAGCCTTAAGAATTTTAGGCACTTGTTGACACATAACAAGGTCATTTTGTGTGTTACGCATCCAAGTGTCAAAGAGTTCCTCCTGAGTAAAGACTTGAATGAGAAGCATGCTGCTTGGATCACATGCATCATGGAGTATGACGTAGATATCCAAATAACCAAGCTAGTTAGAGTAAAGGGATTGTGTGAAAAAATTGCAGATAAAGACATTTCAGAGCTTGAGGAGTAGGCAAATGCTATTTTACTGATTGGTGCTACTCGAAATAATGACAGGACAACAAGCTAGTTATAGGATATGATACATTTTTTGAAAACCAGTCAATGTTCAGCCACCTTAGGTTGAGAAAAGCAAAGGTATTATCGCTTGTAATCAACCCCTTTTGTGCTAATAAATGACATTTTATATCGGAAAGACTTCAATGGAGTCCTTCTCAAATGCATAGATTCAAATCAAATTGCTCATATACTACATGAATTTCATGATGAACATTCAAGAGGACATTTTCCTCTTAGAACAATAGCCTATAAGATTCTCCGAGCTGGCTATTATTGTCCTAATTTATTTAAAGACTATCATGCACATGTCAAAAAATGTGCTAAATGTGCCATTTTTGCAAGAAAAGAGAGGTTGCCAACTTTTCCCTTGCAGCCAATTAAGACAGAACAACCCTTTTAGAAGTGGGGGGTTGATTTTATAGGGGCCATTAACCCTCCATCAAGTGTGGGTCACAAGTGGATCATTACAGCCACTGGTTATTTCACACATTGAACTGAGGTAGTAGCATTAAAGGACGCAAATGAAATAGTAGTCCTAAGCTTTTATGATGACATTGTGAACAGATTTGGAGTACTAGATTCCATTATCTCTGATAATGCACTTGCTTTCATTGGAATGAAAGTCACTAATTGGACTTTTAATCAAGGAATATATCTTAGCATGAGCTCTAATTATTACCCACAGGGCAATGGATTAATGGAGTCTTCCAACAAAAACCTCATAAGGATTATCAAGCGCAATTTGCAAGAGAATCAGAGAGATTGGCATTCAAAATTGAAGGCTTCCTTATGGGTTGACAGGATCACCCCAAAGCAAGTCATTGGAAAATTGCCTTATAGGATGGCATATGGGAAAGAGTCCAAGTTATTGATCGAGATAGAACTACCAACACTTGATCTAGCTACGCAACTAGTTCTATTTGAATAAGGTGACCCTATGCTAGTGCTTTGTGCCTAGTTGATGGAGCTGGAAGAAATCAGGAAAAAGGCCATGGAAACCATGGAGTATCAACAAATGCAGATAAAGAGGATCTTTGATAAAAGAGCTCAAGCTCGAGAATTCCATGTTGGTGACATGGTACTAAAGTAGGATGTTCTCAAGAGTAGGCCTGACTAGCACAATAAGTTTGACCATATGTGGGCTAGGCCATTTCAGATTGCTGAATGTAAACAACATAATGCTTTCCAACTGGCTACCATGGAAGGAGATGTCCTACCAATCCTTGTTAACGGGATCCATCTCAAACCATGTTTTGAGTAATGAGTTTTAGTCCTACCTTGTACATACTAAGTTAGTTTCCCTTGTTTTCAATAAGTGTGTCTACATTTAGTTTAGTTTTATTTCTGTTCTAGGTTAGCTTCCTATTTTTATTTGTAGTTTAGTTTGGTTAAGTTTCTAGTTTATTTTGTTGAGCCATAATATCCACTCATTTCATTCATGCATCATAAATATGTGTGCTTAAATGCATACACATATCCAACATACACATACATACACACACATATATATATATCGCTGCAAATAAATGTCTGGCTACTAGCCACACATATCTGCATACCCATGTGTATGCTGCATACATGCATTCATTCAAACCCACACATTCACCCATACATCAACTAAATGGTTGACTATGACATTTTTTGACTACTAAAGTTGATACTTGAGTTTTGACCCTGCATACCTGTCAATCCAATAAGAGTTTTCGGTCTTACTAAAATCATGAGCATACATTCAAAACTAAACCAGCAACTTTAGAAGTCACTTTTTGTTAGGTCTAGGTGCTAGGAATGCATATCAGACTATGTGCCCAATGAATAAGAGCAAACTGGTCAAATGTCAAGCAGGCAGACATACAGCAGAAGTCGCCAAAAATGTTACCAAAATTTCACACATGCTGAATTTTATTAGAAAGTAACATCACAGAAAGTAACATTGCAAAAGGAAAGTTTACATTTTCTTTTCACTTATATTCCATCATTTTGCAATCATATATGAAATCATGAGAAAAAGAGATACAATGTTCATTGTATAGATCAACAACTGACATGTACAATTTTCATTTTTAAAAATATGAAATGAATTAATGTGCTGAATAGAGAAAGTCTCACACAAGCTGTGAGGATAACAATTAATTTTCTTTCATCAAGAGATGCGCCAACAGATAAATATATACATGAAAGAAATAGGAATAGGGATAACTAGTCATTGCTTGTTGCTTTGACTAGTTATGATTTCTCTCCCTGCCACACTCATCCAGCTCTGAGCTCCATGATCTCCAGCATCTACAAAAAACATAAAAGCAATTGATGTTAAATCCCAAAGGATCTAAGCAATGACTACCTACCTCTATGACTACATATTCTATATGTCGATGCATTTCATCATGAAAGAAAATAAACAATGATATTAAAATCTAGTACTAAAAGAAATAAAATCATTTGTGAGTGTCACAAGCCCATGCTCGAACCTCATAAGATATGTAACAGGGTAGAAAAGATTAATAGACTAACAAATTTTTATTATGAAGCTATTTATGAACATGTGCAACTAGTAAATGGGAATCCGAGTTTCAGATTTTAATTCAACAAAAGAAATATGAAGGGGAAATATCAATCAGAACATAGCATTGATATGTGGCTTGGTGATGTAACTACAACTCCAAGTAGAAGGAAAAAGGTGTGGTAAATAATAGGGGTACTATAACTTGATAAGAGTTCCTAGAAAATGAATCATTTCAGAAAATTCCAAACAACATATAAAGCTCCAGTAAAGTTTAGCAATAGGTAAAACCATCAATCAATTTACAAGTTGGAGAGCTTTTGGCACATAATTGGTGCATGGAAGCTATAGCAAAATGATCAGTCAAGTAACATGGAAGCTTTCACAAACGAATTATACATAAAATAGCAGCAAAGCAGATGTGTGCCCATGTGAATCAATGGTCTAAACTAGAGTCTCCTTTAATTGCAGATGATGTTTGTGAGATCATTATGAAGAATGCTGCCCATCTAGGTAGTGACATCATTGATAATAGGATTGTTGTTGAGAGGCCTTAGCACATATTAATAAGAGTTTCTATTGAATTCATAAGAGCTACAATGAAACCCATCATTCAAACATAACATGTATCTGCATATAAGGACATAAGTTCTTTCATCCTTGCCTTGAGTTTAACAATGCATGGCCATATTGCACTCAAGGGATTTATGTTGAGGGTCATTATGAAGATAGATTTGCTAAGTAATGGGAGGAGTCATTTTTATTTGCATTACAAGAGATTAGACAAAAGATTACCAGCCAACATATTCAAAGATAAGAGTAAGCACTCAACTTACCAAGGCAGCTATATAAGAAATGATTTCTACTACCTTAACCATCTCATTAGTGATGCAAGCGACAGAAAATAAATAAATAAAATAAATGGTTTTCATATCTCATACTCTAAGGACAACAAGGTACTCTCAATTGCAATAAAAAAGTTACATCTGTTTGTACTGAAACTTCAAAAGGAAGTGAAAAGTCATGGTAACAACATGAAGGTTCCAGCAAGTATGCAGGCAAAACCCAACAAAATATCAATATAGTAAATTTCTCATTAATAGTAGCTTCATCTTCAAGCTTTCAGCGAATATGATAAGAACAATGCAAGTTTGTGTGATGACCGTTGGCTTCATTCAAAATAGGCATAGCACAGTGGAAATAGAGATGGCTTCATAAATGAACTGAACCCCGGTGGCAAAGCAGCTATTAGTATTTCACAATAGCATTGGAGATCAAATATTGATCTTTAAATGATTAATGATATAATAGATACAGATCCAAAAGAGGTTGTTTTAACGGGCAAAAAGAGACCTCGGTTGTGTTTTTATGGAATACAATTTGTGAAAAACAGCTAGAAAATATGTGAAATTTGAAGCTAGAAGATATGTTATACAAGAATAGCATTGAAGCCTAGAAATAGTAAAAGATTTTCAAAAAACAAAAATTGAAAGATATTTCAAGCTACCTTTTCATGGTGGCTTCAAGATTTTGAAAACTTGCAAACCCTGGAAGAAGGTTTCTTTTCAAATGCATCGAATCACTGTCTTAACATGCTTCAGTAGATGTATTACATGAAAAAGCCAATATTTTTTTTCCATTGGTTTTCAAAAGTACTAGCAAGTGATATGGAAAATTGACAGGTCTTTCAAATATATGACATAAAACAAAGGAATATCAGTGGCGGCTATCCTTCAAACAAATTTCTTTCATGGCACAAGAAAAATGAAGATGTTTCAAAGACCAAGAAAAGAACTAAGCAGAGAATCCAAATACGGCACAAATCTACAACATTAAACCAAAAAATCCATAGTCATCCAGATTTATTCATGGAGTCCAAAAGAAAAATGCCCAAAAATTCGTAGGCTAAAGGCAGATATGGCATCTATGATCAAAGAAAATCGTGTAGATTTGAGACTCATAAGCCATCCCAAATGAATGTATAGTGTTCAAACAACTAGTAAACAAATTTGCAAGGGGTAAAGGAGAACTTATGGCTGAAATAAGAAGCCATCCAAGATTCAGCAAGCAATCAGAAACCCACATTTTGGCATCCAAACAACAAACAAAGGAATATCAGTGGAAGCTTCAACAAAAAACCATTGAAACTCTTTTAATTCGAGCTTTTCTAGCTCCAGTGGACATCCCTAGTGGTGGCAAAGTAAGCTCACCAACAGCAAGATTTGCAGCTTAAGCAAAGAAGACCCAGTGAATGCATAGGAAGGGGATGAAAAAATGCACAAGAAGGCTCTGTTTTCCTCACAAAAACCCTCATTCTTCCCCATGGCGGTGAGAGCTCTTCCTTCTCAATTTTGCAATGTGTAAAATGAAGAATTTGGATATGTTTTAGGGTATTCATTTGTTGCCTTCTAGAACTTTATTTCCCATCGATTTTCTTGTGGGATTTTATTTTTTAGGTCCAAGTCTTCTTTTCCATGTGTGAGCCTTTTTAAGCCTTGCTAGGCTTTTGCAAAAAACTCAAATGTCTTTTTAGTTTCCTTTTAGGTTAAATAAATATGTTATTTATTTAGTTTAATATTTTATTATAAGATTTATAGATTATACTTCAATAAATATTAATTGGGTTAGTAATGTTAAGGAATTTGATGTTTTAGTTAATAACATTATTAATCTGATCAATACTTATTAAAATATAAATTATAAATGTTATAATCAAATATTAAAACATTTGAACATTAAATATTAAGTAGTAAAATATTTAGTATTAATGTTGACAATTAGATATTTATTTTACTTTTAAAAATAATTAGAAGGATCTTGGATTTTTTTTGCAAAGTAGCATGAATTGTGTATTGGTAAGACTGAAGGGGCAGGAAGTTATTGCATTTTGGAGACTTTTTGGAGGCCTGCCAAGAGATGTGACTACAGTTATGAGGGGTAGTTGATGATATTACCAGACCATGCCTTTTGGGCTATTTTGTACACCTTTTTGAAGTCTTGTCAAGGACTCAAGTTTGGCCTTTAGGGTTGAATCTAACCTAGCATTTATGGCTTTCAAAATGCAGTTGGGAAAAAAGGTGTTAAGTATGAGTTTTTCAATTCATTGAGGGGGTTATGATTTTTGATGGATAGAAGTTTTGTGGCTATTCTCTAAGTCTTGGACTTCATTCTACAGAGTCTGTAATTCATTTCAAGAGATATAATACAGGTTACAATAGTGTGGTTATGCTTGGTGAAGTTATCAGTTAACCCTTTTTCCTTTCTACAATTTGCATGTGCATTTTTAAATGATTGGATAGGTTAACTTGTGAATGTTTCATTATTCCTTTTTTTTCTGTCTCATTTCAACACCTTTGTATAGAAAAATAAGTTTGTTTGTAGGTTATTACATGTGATTTTTAGGTAAAATTGGTCAAAGGGAGGTATTAGTTTATCTTTCTCTTTGTAGTTTTAGTGTGAAAACCTTATTATAAATCATTTGTGCAAACCTTTACAAGAAGTTGTGCTTCATCTGCATTTCATAACGCTATATAATCCTCTCTGTTACATGTGGGTTACATTTCCATACCCCTTTTTGGTGTGTCACCTCCTTAGTTTAAACTTTAGGTTTAGATTTGGTTTTTAGTAATTTCTTCCCCTTTTCCCTCAAGTTTTTTTTAAGTTTTTGAGGTTATCATTGAAAGATTCAATAGGAGCCAACCTAGAATCTGGAGGTTTCATCTCACTGTCCAGTCCCATATAGTGAAATGAATCCCATGTTTAGTAAGGACTACTGAACGCTTTCTAGTTTAGTAAAGGGTGCAAATGCTGGAGCTTAACATGATGTAGAATAAAATGTATTCTAATCTCTTGATTCTCAATAGTCTTTCCCAATTTGTAAACTTCCACCTCAAGATCTTTCCTCAAACCTGCAAAGCTTCTCTTTTAGAGAAAAATGCTCTGATACCAATTGTTGGAAATACAATAGGAAAGGTGAACTTCTAAGAGGGGAGGGGGGTGAATTAGAAGCTCAAAGTTGGACCCATAAAACTTTCACACACATCCATCTCATACATTCAGTGTATAAACTAAAATAATGTGTACAGTATGTATATCTAAAACATGTAAGAAAATAAACATTCACACACATATGATTACCCAAAAACCCTCCAAGTGAGAAGGTAAAACTGGGGTGGGGATGACACCCACAAATTTTTTAGTGTAAATAATTATTATTTGCACTTTACTCAAGTTTACTTAGGATAAATGCATTATTTTATTATTTATTAGGTTAGACACCTAGGAGATTGTGTACTCATATGAGTTGTCATGTTGACAACACAAGAGTAAGAAATTGTATTTTAGCACATGGTGTCTACAGCATAATTTTACGTGACACACCTTTGCAGGCTTATCTTCTCATCATCGCACTAACTCCTATGCTTAATGAAGGATAATCCACTCTTGGTGGACATGTGCTTAGTTGTGAGGCTTATCATATTGCTAACTCCTAGACATTCTAGATGTATTATAGAGGCCTTTATATTCAGGCTCCTCTAGTATACTTGTACATCAATCAATTACAATCAATTGAATATTATACTATTATTCTAATCATACTCTGTTGGTCTATTTTGTGCTAGTTATTGTGCTTCTTGGTCTTGGGTGGATTTTTCCCTAAGACAAATTCTTACATGGTATTAGAGTGATAGAGGTATCATTTCATAACCATTGGAGACCATTCTTGCTTCACCTCTTTGAGGACACATCGACGCAGATGTAATGTATCCATAGATATTGGGAGTGTCTAGAGGTAAATTGAACCTCACCATTGCATCCTAAGCTTCAATTCAATGAAAATTGACTATAAATTTGCCTATATTGGGTGATAGTCAAATTTTGTGGCAATTTTTTTTTCAAACTAACACTGGAAGGCCTGATTTGAATGTACGGTATGATCACTTTTAGATTTATTTAATTTAATTTTCAAATATACCATTTTTTAAAATGTATTTCTAGCCTATTAGGCCTATCGAGAAATTTTTTTGCAAGAACTGGATGGTGAAATCTCAGCCCCTATAGGTGGAATATTCTTCAAATTCTAGCATATTCCATTTAATCGATGTCAATTCTTCACAAATCTAGGACTTCCCACACAAATCTAGCTGGCACTGCACTCATTTCCTACTCAAAAATGGACACATCACCATTCAACTAACAACTTGACTTATTTCAAGTCTCGCGGGCTTTGTGTTCTATATAACTCAAAGTACAATCTCCACCTTGCATGTGGGATCATTCCCCCATCAGCAATTAAAATCGGCCACTGTTGACTATTAAAAATCCTCCCATTAGCCATCAACATTCTAACAGTATCACCGTCATGTCTTCCACTTTCGATACTGACATAATAACCCAACACTGACCACTATTCAACTGCCAGTCTTCTCACCGATATACTCTAACTCTCTTGCTAATGAAATTTAATATTACCAACATCCACTGCGATGACCTATACAGTCAATGACATCTGCCAACAAGGATGCCAACTTAGACTTGAAAACATAGAGCCACGTAGGCCACTGAGTCAATGATGACACATCAAAATATATGCTAGCTCAACCTTAGATCTATTGTGCCATGTCAGCAAGGTCATACTGGAAATGTGTCACATTTGTATCTACTATGCAATCTATACAAGACACATCACTAACAGATCATCAATGGGCTCTCTTTTTTTGACATCATCAAAACACTGCCTTAAAATTGATAGTCATTTGATTGTCATCCATAGGCCAAATAGAACTACTGTGACGACCATTTGATTGTCAAATTTAACATCACAGTTTGCTGCCCAAACCCCTCTCTAGATTCAATTTTGATTTGATAGTCCAACTTTGGGAGGCCATATCTTAGTCATCCAAGCTCCAAATTAGGTGTAATATTTTTTTTTGGCTATAATTTCCTAAACTTTTTTCTAGTGCTATTGTTTTTTGGTTTTGGTGCATAGATTTCTTAGAGATTTTAGTTTTTGGTGACTAACTTGTCTAATTATGCATTTTGCAACTTCAATTACTTAGTATGGGTTCATCTAGACACATAAGTATGTTCCTTTTTTAAAAAATGAATAATTTTTTGTCTACTTTCCAAATTTGCAATCAAATTATAGGCTTCTATGGACAAAAATATCACTTTTAGAAATAGGTCCATTCTTTGCATCGTATTGCATCAAAATTGTTGTATTTCTAAGCTACATTATAAATTTCTAGATTTGAACTATAAAAGGAGGTTGTAAACAGAAAAATTAGAAGTTCACTAAAGTCAAATTTGACAAAGTAGTCCATTGTAATCAAACTACCTATAAAGTGTCAAATCATGCATTAGGCGGGCGGGTGGGGGGGCTGATTGATTATTTTTGCATTTTGGGGGGTAAATACATTCATTGATCTCATGGAGTGTCGTTTCATATGTTGGGATGGTCTTAAACTGAAGTAGAAATATCAAAAATTAAGTGCCTTAATCATTGATCATTTAAGAAGAGAGCATAAGGAAGTATTTCCTTATTTATGTTTCAACAAACCGATCTCTTCCTTTGATCAGCCACCTATTGCAAGACTTTTGGACATCATTTATGTCAATGTCACTCATTCTTTCTTTAAAGTCATTAACAAGTACAATTATCCTTATGACATTTGGACAGATCTTTGGGAAGCATACAGAGATCCAAATATTCCTCCCTTTCCACAAGACATTATATCTTTAGCCACTTCAATTATGGTACCTCCAACTCTAGATGAGATCATACATTCTGATACTCTTGTTGATTCTACTGATCCAGTTCTAGCCACAGATGCTCCTAATTCAGCATAGCAGGAATTACCATGACTTCCTATATCATCTTCATGGGATGACTTCCTTCTAGACAATGCAGGGTTGTTCATGGAGTCTCACATTGAAGATGTGGGAGACATCATTGATGACATCAATCTTCTCTTTTTTGAGGAGACTTTTTTGCTCATTGTGAGGGCACACTCTGACCCTTGACCACTTGATCATTCTGACATGATTGTGGATTCTTTACATCAATTGGAGGAGGACTCTTTCACTTATGAGGAGTCATATCAATCTATGGACATTGTATTCTAGTTTCCTTAGACATCATATCTTATAAGGATTCTTCCTACCAATTAGGGAGCATTCTCTACTACACTTGTGGCACCATTTCTTCCTACAAGGAGGAATATTATTCAACTTTCCTAGTGCAACTTCTTCAGTCATCAAGGAGCTTCTAGCATAGGTGTGCCTACATTATTAAGGGGAGGCAACAATGCTTCTCTTCCTCCATCTTCCTATATAGATGATTCATTGTATTTGGAGTTTGAATCAATTTCATCCATGGACATGTTCCCTTGTTTGCCACCATATTTTGGGCATCCACCAAATTAGTTCATGGCATATTCATTCATCAAGGACTTGTCGACATTTGAGAAGACTTCAGAGGCTACATCAATTGCATACTACATCTAGATCCCTCTTCCATCTTCCCATCCATAGTGGGAAGCATACTTGCACCTCTACATGGTGTATCTTCTTCCTAAAGGGAGAAACGTTGTTTGTTGGCATTGGATTTTCTTTTGTTTTCAGACACTTATCATTTAGAGATCCTTCACTAAAGGGGGGAATTTCATTGAGGGATTGTCTATTGTATATGCTTGATGTATGTCATAATTGGGGGGGTCTTGATTACTCAATCCATTCATGCATCTTTTTTTCTTGTACTTTTCTCTCTTTTTGGGGGAGGGTTTTTCACATTAGGTTTTCCCTCTTTCCCCGGTTGCAGAGAGATTACATTGAATTTCATTGCATTTTGGCATTGCTTTGTACTTGGTTACCTAACATGGCCTAGTAGTTGGGACCAATTATGCATTTCATCATAGCTTGTGTGAGCTTAAGTGCATTCTCCTAAGTTGCACTTAAGGGGGGTGTTAGTGTAAATAATTACTATTTACACTTTACTTAAGTTTACTTAGGATAAATGCATTATTTTATTATTTATTAGGTTAGACACCTAAGAGTTTATGTACTCATATGAGTTGTCATGTTGACAACACAAGAGTAAGAAACTCTATTTTAGTACATGGTATCTACAAGATAATTTTACTCGACACACCTTTGTAGGCCTATCCTTTCATCATTACACCAACTCCTGTGCTTAATGGAGGATAATCCACTTCTAGTGGACATGTGCTTAGTTGTGAGGTTTATCATATTGCTAACTCCTAGACATTCTAGATGCACGATAGAGGCCTTTGTATTCAGGCTCATCTAGTGTACTTGTATATCAATCAATTGAATATCATATTGTTATTCTAATTATACTTTGTTGGTCTATTTTGTGCTAGTTATTGTGCTTCTTGGTCTTGCGTGATTTTTTCCCTAAGACAAATTCTTAGAAAATCTTCACTACTACAATAATAAAGTGTATCTAATGAAGGTTACAATGTTTCGACCATGAAACATGATCTACCCTATGAAAGGTGTACCCTATTAAAGGCTTACAAAGACTATTAGGTCTCACCCTGTTAAAGGATTTCAACACCCTTTTAGAATGTGCATTGCTAAAGGACTTTAATTTAAAACTAAGCAAGCACCCTATTAAAGGATTTCAATACAACCTGTTAGTACCTACTCTATTAAGATATTTTGACTAAAATCACTTGTTAAAATGTCTCAACATTGATCTTATGGTTAGCAGTTGATTTATTGATAACAGATCACCTCTAAACTGATGTCTTATTGATCCTTCTTGATCAAATGTATCTTCATTGTATGTTATTTTCTTCCTCTATTCTTCGCTAACTAATTTTGCAATGTAATCTTAGTTAATAACTCCTTAGCCACCATTAATGTTGTGTTTGCACATACAATCTTCTCTATACTCTACTTAAACACCTTATACACTCACTCATAGAGAGTTTAGGGTTTTTCCTCCTTAAGAAGACTTTGGTGACTTAGGGTTAGGTATGAATCTACTTCTAAGATTCATCAATTTTTCCACTTAATCCTTTCCATTTTTTGATTGGCTGCATGTAGTTGCATTTGGAATCTAGCTTAAGATTAGTCCTTATTTCAAAAATATCATAATTCATCCTTAAGTCAGCTCAAAAATGGTTTATATATTTATTTTTTCCATTATAAACAAATATGTCAAAACTATCTGACTCAGCATCTGAAGTCTCTGATGCTTAGCATACACTAATCTTTCTATTGTGGCTCAGTATCTATATCACTTAACATCCACTATTTGCTCGACTCCTAAATCACTCGACATACACTGTTTTCTTGGAAATTGAGTGACTCAGTACATGAGTGGCTTGAAATTCACTATAGACTCGACATGCTCCATAATATACATGTTGTGCTCGGCATGTACTAATTGTTTGGCATGAACCAAGTAAATAGCTTAAGTGTGTTGACACTCACTTGTCAAAACCAATTTGAGATCAACAATATCATAGTTAAGAAGAAGAAATTAATATGGCTCTGGATTCTTTCTCTCTAAAAAGCTTCTTTATTATAGTGATTTGGAATTGCTCACTTGGGTCATTCTTAGAGGTTGGATTGCTCTGATAGGCCCTCTAAAGGTTGACTCGAATTGTAGCTTGGATTCAAGGGTCCAAGTTTTTTATTTTACAAAAGGGGAAAGAACACACTCCTCTACCTTGTCACCTTACCCAAACACATAGAAAATATTCATCATCAAGCTAGCTTATCAATCCCAACTTGTCTTTTTCTAAGATTTTGATTTTCCTAAAATGAAAAGAGCATCATCTCTTCATAAAAGATTTTCTTGGGATAACCACTACATTTCTTATCTCCCTTGGCTATCATCTTCCAAAGGTGTCTAGGTTTCTAATTTAATCTTGGGCATCACTTCCAAGTAGCAAAGAGCATGTACTCCCCTATTCCTTTGTCTAGAGACCTAGGAAGTTCACAAGACCTATTAAACTATGTTTATGATAAAGCATGAAAGTAGACACATTGTTTGAGTAGGTTTAAATTTGTTCTTTGATAAGAGGATCTTTGACAAAATCTCTTGCAATCAAACCATTAATATTGTTTGTATGTTTATTTCAAGGTGTCTTTGGCAATCATCCTGCAAACCATTATCAAGCTACTTCAAAAATTTGAAAACATAAAACATATGCTTCAAACATAGGGGTTAGACCAAAAAAATCACAAATTAAATACTCAAAAATGCAAAATTTTCATATTATGATGTGAAAACTCACTCAAGACTTTGCAACTTATTGCATGAGTATTTTCTTTCTGTCATGTGAGAAAGTACTTTCACCACACAAGCATATGAGTTACCATGTGAGGAAGTGTAGAACTAGCATGAACTTTTATTTTTGTCACATGAGAAAGCTTCCTATCGCATGAGGATTCAATATTTTGTATGGATAGAAAAATGTAGAATGTCAAAAATTGAATAAATTGAGGCCAAAAAATTAATTTTTCTACCCTACGGTGGGTGGCAGAAATGCGTGTTAAATATGGGCCTCTAATTCCACACACATTTCAATATGATCATTATTTGTCAATAACATCCCAAAATATATATAAGATTATTCATTTAGTATGCTTGCACAAAGCAATTTGTTGCCTTCTTATTAGACAAGGTTTTACTATTCACTCTCAGAATTTAGATTTCAGTAACCAGATGAAACTAGTATGAAGGATTTATGAATGCAAATATAATATAATCTATCATTTTGATGTTTTTTGAATGTAAAGATTATGAATTAATCTAAATTAATTTCAAATTAATATAAGAAAAATGAATAGTAAGTTAAGCTAAATGAATGTATTTAAATCTAAATGATGAGCATATATAGCAAAAGAGATTCAAATGCAAAGCACTGGAGTGATCACTCCATCAACAATTTATGAAAAAGAGATTCAAATGCAAAGCACTTGAGTGACCAATCCAACAACAATTTGATACTCTTCATGTGCATCCTACCAAATGAGAGGCCGGGGGTCTCTTTTTATAGAATCTTAGACCTAATCAATGGTCAAGACTAAAATGATTGTATGGTTTAGATTGAATGTGAAATTGAGTCCTTCATTTTTGATGGAGTTAAATGAGATGAAATAGGAGATAACATTGATCCATTAAAATATGTGTTCATAATTATTTGTCTAATTAATTAAATAATTAGTTTCAACAATTATGATGAGCATATTTGATTTAATCAATATACTTAATTTTTTTTTCATATGAGATGAATTAGGAAATAATATTGATCCATTCAAATATGGCATCATAATAATTAATTAAATAATTAGTTCCAACACTTACGATGTGTATATTTAATTAAATCAATGTATTTTAATTCCTTTTTTGTGTATTAGCTAAAGAGGTTGGATTTAATTTAATTTGAGTACTTAGGAATTATAATTAAAATTAATTAAATTATTTCAATACGAGATTATTTTAGCTAATTTCAATCAATATTTAGGAATTAAATAGAGTATGTGTTTAATACAAATTAGTGATTTTCTGTATTCGACACTTAGGTCAAGTAGAGATGATCAAAATAAGCAATGCCTAGTACAATAGCACTTAAATTTGTCCAAAAAATACATGTTGTAAGATTGAGGCACCAAAATTGGCTTAGAATATCAATGTGCCATTTTAAGGGTATTACAACCATTAGTCTGAGGGAATTCATACTCCTGCTAAAGTGGGGGCTAAATGTATTGTCTTAAAATGGATGCACTTTCCTTTTAAGACCTTGTACCTCCCTCCTCTCCATAATTCCTTTTTTGGACCATGGATATGCCTATGCTTGTTCCTCTTTCCCTCTTCTCTCTTCCATCTTTTCACCCTATCCTTTTGGAATCTTCCCTAGCTTTTCAAGGCACCTAAGACATGTCCTCCTAGACAAGGTCAACTTAGGTTGACCTAGTTTGCACTAGATCACCCCATGTCAAACTAGTCCTCCCAGGTTGACATAGTCCTCAACTAGGATGACCTAGTTTGAACTAGTCCCCATAAGTTTTGGATCTTAACGCCTAAAAGTTCTTGAGGGTTTAATTAGTTTATGACCATTATCTAGTTGGTTTGTATTGCTTTCCCATCTGAAAACTCATATATAAGGAGACTTTGAAGATTTGCTTTCATATCTCAAGCATCTCATTCATATCTTATCTATAGTTCAAGGAGTTCAAGCATTCAAGAAAGGAGATTCCTATATAATATTGGAGCATACATTTTGAGAATTTCCTCTTCAAGATCTAGCATAGTTTTGGCCATCAAGGGAAGAGATCAGCACTGAAGAATTTAGCTTCTTATTCATTTATGCATATTCATATCTATAGCACCATGATAGAATTCTAGTAGATTTGTTGCAAAGAGTGGAGATACCCTACATTCCTAATTCAAGATCTATATTACAACTACATTACATACACATGGGCTATTAATCTCATATTAGTTTTGACAAGGTATTGTAAACCACTTAGTCATTCTCCATCAGTATTATAGTGCAAGCCAAGTTATCAAAGCAAGTTGAGCAATCAGTGTAGGTTGAGCGATCAAAGAATGTTAAGCATAAGTTTCTAGACAACACGTGTCTAGCAATATACCTAGTCAATGTTGAGCACTAGTACATGTCAAGCAGATAGTATGTGTCGAGTCATTCATGAGCCAAGTAGTCTATAGATACTAAGTGATTCAGGTGTTGAGTAAATAAATAGTGTCAAGTTGTTCAGAAGCCAAGTTACAACATAATGAGCACAGTATGTATTGAGCATCAGAGTCTTTGGATGTCGAGCAAACAATTTTTGACATAGTTGTTTGTAATGGCATAAACTTTTGTGTAAACCATTTTTTGGTTGACATAATGATTGTTTTATGATTCTAAGAGATAAGTATGGAGGTATATTGTGAATCCTTATGCAAAACATGCAAAAAAATAAATTAAGGGATGAATTAAGTAGCAATATGGATCAACCACAATCATTGATTCTTACCTAACCCATTCCACCTATATTTATTTAAAAAGGAAAACCCTAAAGATTTAATATGTGTAGAAGGAGATGAATGCTAAGTGTAGAGAGAATATTAATGGTGGCTATGGATGTTATGGAAGTGTTTTGAATTTTAGAATCAGCTAGAGAGAACATAGGAAAATAGATATAAGACATAGAAGACATATCTAATTAGAAGGATTAAGCATTTATTATCAAAGAGAATATATGACATCTAGAAATAGTGTGCTAACTGAAGGATCCTGGAGTTGAATCATTTTAATAGGTGATGCAAAGAAAATCTCCTAATAGAGTAGTCTTAACAGAATTTTCTAAATCTATTAACCGAGTGCTTGCTTTATTGTAAGTTTAAATCATCTAACAAGGTGAGATCTAATAGTCTTTTTAAGCCTTTAATAGGGAAGACCCCTCAAAGGTTAGATCATAGTTTATGGTCAAACTCATTGTAACCATAATTGGCTACATTTTACAATTACAGTAGTGAAGATTGGTGGGTGTCATCCCCACCCCAATTTTACCTATTGGAGGGTTTCTTGGTAACCAATTTATTGTATCATATGTTATTTTTTTCATTCTATATATGCAAATGTGTAGTTAGTTATTTCATTTTATATGCTAAATTATGAGATGGATGTGTGGTGAATGTTTTATGGTCAAAGTTTTGAAGTGTTGATTCACCCAGCCCCACCCCCCTCCCTCTTAGAGTTTACTTTACCATTTTTATTTCCAACAATTGGTATCAAAGTCTTGTTCTCTAGAAAAGAAAATTTTACATCTTGGGAGGTAAGATCTTGAAGATGGAGGTGTACAAGTTGGGAAAGGCTATTGAGAACTAGAAGATTGAAGTACAACTTGCCCTACATTAACTCAAGGAGGAAAGAGATGAACAAAAACATTCATTACAAAGAAGAAAGGAACTGGCTATTCAGCAAAATGATATTCAATACCAAGAAGAAGACACTATTGGATTGTTTGAGAATGGAAACTTAAGTGAATTTGATGTAGTAGTTGTAGATCTAATGAATAAGAACAATTCCCTAATTGAAGAGTTCAAAAATATTAAGATAGAACAAGAAGTCCAATCAGTATTACTATGTGAGGTGACTAAACAAAAAAAGAAAGATGAAGAAGACAAAGCCACGATTGAAGATGACAAAAGAACACTAATTAACAAACTAGAAGAAGAGACATTACATGTGCAAAATCTTACTAAAATGCAATTGGATACAATGAATCAATTAATGATTATAAACCATGAATTGAATGGAAAGGACATCAAGATTGTAACTCTAAAATTATAGAATGATCAACTAAGGAATGGGCTGAGAGTAGAAAAGGAATTTGTTGAAAGATTCAACAAACCTAGTGAAGCCACCAAATAATTTGAGAAACTGACAAAATATCCAAGACCTAATAATAATACAAATGGATTTGGATAATCCAATTCTAAGAAAGGAGAGTGATCTAAAAGTAGTGAGAAAAAGAATACCAAAGGTAAGAACTACAAACCCACTTGTTATAATTGTGGAAAGCTAGGTCATACAACAAATGTTTGTAGGAGCAACAATGAAAATCAAAACCCTAAGTAGCTATTGAAGGGTTACTATCATAAGTGCATTAGGTACATAAATGAAATTCCAAGACCATAAGAACTCAGAGATTTGAAGGATACTACCACAATTTTTAGAAGTATGGACACAAAGCATAGGAATGAAGATCCAACACCAAGTGAACATCAAACAAGTAGACAAAGGTACAACAAAATGGAAAATACTATGATTGGGATTACAACACAAGCTACAACTATCACCATTGTCAAGAATATGGACATGTTCCTGAGAATTACATAAGAACACATTTCAAAGTCAGCTAAAATAGATGGTTGAGTGAAACTACATGCTTTAGTTGTCTTAAGACTAGTCATATCAGTAGTCCAACTAGGTCACCAATGCCGAGTAATGAAACCAAAAAAGGAAAAGAAAAGGTCAATGTTGAGAATGTAAAGGTGTAGATGAACAAAATGTGGAAGAAGAATGAAGATTATGGTACATCAAGCTCAAATGAGGTCACTTCATCCAATTGATCAAGTGATCACATCACCCCCAACTAGGCAATCAAGGGGTATGTATGAGATTGATATTTTAAAAGATATATTGTGCATTAGTTATAAGAATATAAGATCTGAAAATATCATATATGCATGAAGTAAGATGCAAAAGAGTGATTAGAACCTAGAGGAAACCTATAGTTTTGTTATTTTCTATGTTGTTGATGAGCATAGAAAGTTTCACATTTATTGCCAAGTGTGAATGATATTATAGTTATGGCCAAGCATATTGGAAATCATGTGTTAGCCAAGTGTGTTGGAAGTCCTATGATAGTCGAGCTTATAGATGTGTAAGAATTGTGAATTTAATATCAAATATGAAGGGTTATTTAGTCAATTTCTGACTCATTTTCACTTACTAGAGTTTATAGAGCACATGAAGAGCATGAAGAAAATTTGATAAAGAAGATTCAACTATTTGTGAATTGGATTCAATAGCTACTCGCCATCAATAATCAAATTTGAAAGGTATTTATCTATCTCCAAGTTATGTTGTTTCATTTCTTGGAAACCCTAAGTAGTCAAATGAGATCTAGCTCTTCAAAAAAAGTTAGGAAAGAGGGGAAAGAGGTTTTCAATGTTCAATTGATAAGTAATGATGTTAGGCAACCCCATTTATGAGCTATTCTTGAGATAGCATATAAAGGAGACCTCGTCTGGTGCATTATCTATGATACCACCAAAAGTATCGATGATCCAAGATATTAGATGCTACTATATAGGAAAAATTGGAGAAGTAGGAGATATGGACATAAGAGATGTCTACAAAAAACTATGTGATAATGGAGTCTTGAGGGAAGAGTATAAAATCATTGAATGGAAAGTGTTAAACTATGCCCTAGATTTTTCCCAAGTGTTTAAGACTAAATGGATTCAAATTTTTCTAAGCCAGATACATGATAACTATATTTGGTTGGAAAGTGGACCAATTAAGCTCACTAAGAGGATCATAAATGGAGTATCAGGGTACCCTACCCTTGATCAACCTAAGAGCATGAGAAGTAATATGAATGAAACTATTGTAAAGAATATATGTGTAGTATGGAACAAAAGAGGGATGTCTATTGACACAATTTAAGATCCCTTAATTGCCTATGCAATGAGAGTGGTTGCTCACAAGTTTTTTTAGTCTAGCCAACTAAATAATGTATCATGTATGGCTATTGATTTGGAATTCAAGATAGTAAATAGAGACCACTCCTATGACCTTGATGAGTTGCAACTACAATAACTATTAGAAAACTTGGAGGCCATTAGGAAATAAAAAAAGTACACTATGCAAATTTAGTTCTTTACTCGTTGTCATATTCTTTTATGTGCAAAACACATTCCCCACCTTTGGTCAAGTTGCTTGGAAGACCAATAGGGCAATTGTACAATAGATTTAAAATTTCATCAAGCAACTAGGAAATAATTTGAGTAAGTGATGACTAGCTATTTTGAGGATTTTAAGAAATCCATGAAATAGGAGTTGAGGATCCTTGTATCCTTAGTAGAAAAACATTATAATGATGTTTGTTTTGTTACAAGCTAGAGTTGTTGTTGCACCAAAAGATTGACCTATTAATGCTCGATACAACCACTAGAATTATGCAACATAGGAAGTGGTTAAGCCATGTCACGAATCCTGAAGGGGAAGGCTTGTGGTTAGTCCAACAATTCCCCACTTAGTGTTACCCAAGGAGATTCAAACCTATGACCAAGCTTTGACACCACTTGTTACGAGCTAGAGTTGTCACTACACCAAAAGATTGACCTATTAATGCCCAATACAACCACTAAACCTATACAACATAGAAGGTGATTAAGCCATGTCACAAATCTTAAAGGGGAAGGCTGGTGGTTAGTCCAACATGTTTCCTAGAGGATGCAAACTATACATATGTGCAAGTTAGAGTCAGATGGCTAAAACCCTTTCTGTATGAGATCAATGTAGATGAGGTCTCTACATCTATTACAACTCTAATAGTAGAAGACATTGACAAGATTGCACCTCATTTGATAATTATGAGGAAGCCAAATCAAGAATCGCAATAGACCTAAAGACAACTACAGTTCTTAGAAAAAAAAAAACTAGTGAAAAAGATGAAGGAGAGATTTGATGAAGGAGGAGAAGAAGAATAAGATGATGATGATGATGAAGAGGAATAAAAGGGCCAAGAACCACTAGAATTAAATCAAGGCCTAGGTGAGGATCAAGTGGAAGAAGAAAAAGGTGTCGAGGGAGAAGAAGTTGAGGAAACACCTAAGGATACTAAGGCGAAGAAGAGGAAAGATAAAGGAAAAAAATGGAGAAAATAGAGAAGCATGTGAAGACACCACAACATAAGCCATCTATACCTATTACTAGGTCAAGAACAAGGGCAACCATAGTTTAGACTATAGAAGTTATGAAGCCTAAGGGAAAGAGGACACTTGACATAACAAAGCCGAGTGAGCCTGCTAAGAAGACATACAAAAGATAAGTTAGCGAGTGTAGATAAGAATAAGGTTGAAGAAGCCATATATGAGATGATGGATAAATTTAAATTTACTCCACTAGATATTTCTAACTCCTTACCTAAAATTCTATATGATTGAGTTGAGAAAAAGTGGTAATATAGTTTGACCATTGAAAGATAAATAAGAGAGGCTCAATTAGCCCAAGTTATTCATACTTTGGATAGGCATATGATGACTAAAGCCATGAAAAAATACAAGGGAAGATTTGAACTCAAATATAGAGCTTTCAAGATTTGGAGGAATAAGATAGAAGTAGTGGTAACTCAAAGCACATTTATGTGGAAGGACATTTCTGGTCTATCCATCAAGGCCAAAGAAAAGAAAGAGGATGAGGAGATAAAGGAACCTAAGAAAAGTGAGAAAGAAAAAGATCAAATCATAGTCATAGAAGTTGATGTGAAAGGGACTAAGGAAACTACAAAAGAGACCAGAACTAAAGATGAGTAGTAGGATGAACAAGATGTACAACTGTTGAGTGTCAGTCCACCACATGCAAAAAAAGAGAGTCAATAGGACTCTATGGTTATTATCAAGGATATTGCTGATAATTTATCACATAACATAAATCCTTTGACTAAGGAAAATTTGTATAAAATTCTTAAGAACACCACAAAAGAAAAACTATGCACAAATCCTATACTAGTGAGAGTAGATGAGATTGAGAAGGCATAACTTGGATCTATTGGGGAGAGACCACAAGAAACATCAAATGTGCCCCCTGAATCTATAGAAGTAAAAGAGATAGATACATATAATCTTCAAGGAGTTCAAAGTGCAAACCTAGTGCAAATAGTTGCTACAACTAATACACCATCTGTAATGTCCATAATTGTATTTCAGATGAAAGAGGTAGAGAGAAAGAAAAAAGAAACATCGTTGCCTAATCTAAATAGTTCAAGTTTTCCAACATTACTTATTGTTGATAAAGATGGAAATGAAGTAAAAATAGGTTAGGAATAAAGTCTTATACCTAACACACAATTACAAGGTGAAGCTCAAATGGAAGATGACAACACTAAAGAGTCAAGGTAGGCTACTATGTTAGAGGAGCTAATAGCAATACAAACACTGGTCACACTACTAGTATCTGCATAACCTATTAGTAGCCAAACTCTTCAAAGGTCGAGTATATAGGAAACCCCACTACAAATATCAAGGTTGAGCTCCAACATGCCACTTAGTGTTCATACTACATAATATGGTGATGTAAGTCATCAGGAAGTGATTGAGCTACCTAAGTTTTATCTTAATACAATCACTATAGAAGATAAGAGTATACTGCAAGATGCTTTACAAAGAAAGAAAAGGAAGAAAATCTTGAGCATGGAACACAAGAAAAAGAAAGTGTTACATGATATCAATGTTATATTTATGGATGCTTTCAGCCTCTTAGAACCAAATGACAACAAGCCTATCATAGAGAAAATTTTCACCATTGTGGACAAGATAAAAAATGAAGACCTAGACTCAAATGTCAAATTACTTGAATGGTCTGAAAGGAAGTTCCATAAAAAGGTATTGGAAAAGATATCAATTAACTTAGCAACCAAAATGGAAAATTTCAAGATAGTGGTAGAGAATAACTTCTCTCTATACACCAAATTTTGCAATGTGGAGAATTTCACACAAGAGACATGCAAGGCTTTTGATCAACTACAAGGAGATCTATAGAACATAGGTAACACTTTAAAGTTATCTCTTGGTCAAAGTCAAGTGCATTTACAGAGGCTATTGTCCACAAAAGGTAGGATTTTCATAATACAATCTCAAGATGATAATATTTGGTCAATCTTGATCAGTATCTAATCCACGTTGACTTTGCACATGGATGTGTTGCATAAGGAACTAGTCTATGTAGAAACATTGATGAAGAAAGATTCACATATTTCAAATCATTATTGGCTTAGTTGACATTGTTGCCTAGCTAGATATTCAGTATCAATCCCTGGTGATAGCTTGCAACAACTGGGATGTAGCATTGAACATAATCATAGAGTTACATAAGCCATTTTTGGACAAACACACATTAAGTGTACAACCCAAATGACATAAGTGTCAAAAAAGGGGGGATATAAAATTTTGAGAAAATGTTTTATCAAGGAAGATATCTACTTAGTAGAAGTATCAAAAGCAGATTCAAAAACAAAAATGAATAATTTACTCAGGGGGAGAAAATTGAGTAAAATGGATGACTGATTGACATTTTGGAGAAATTTGAAGTTTTGAAATTGTATATGTGAGCTGAGTAATGTAGTATATATTGTCTAACTTATGCATAAATAACAATGTCTATGCTATGACAAAGTGTTTTTTCCACTCATATCAAAGTGGGAGATTTTTAATCTCAAACAGGTTTTCACAAGGTAGTGAAAAAACACTTAGTCATTCTCCATTAGTATTAGAGTGCAAGCCGAGTGATCAAAATGAGTTGAGAAATCAGTATGAGCTGAGTGATCATAGCATGCCGAGCATAAGTTGCCAGACAATACATGCTAAGAAATATACCTAATCAGTCTTGAGTACTAGTACATGTTGAATACTAGTACATTTATATTTCTCATTTACAATTAATTCCTTATCTTAGGGCTTAACCAAGACAAGCCCTTATCAAACCCCAACACCCAAACCTTTATTTTTTGTGTTGATTTGAAGGTTGGGATAAAAAAGGATTATAGATATGGAACTAAACTTCACAACATCTTTGGAGTCATCAATTTCAGAGTCCTAAACTATGTCAACTTGGTTGTAGGATCTCCTACCAAGTGGACCTAGCCCTTTGGTCTCAGAGTCTAGGGAGATTTTTGGGTTTTGTTCATTTCATCATTTTATTGCAAGATATGTGGTCGAAAGTTTAGAAAAAAATTTTAAGTTAAGAGTTCTATGCATTTCAAGGTGAGCCTTTCATATTTCATTCCCTTTCATATCTTTACCCTAGAAGTGTATCTTAATAGGGCTAATTGTATTCATATAGCATCTAGATTTACATTTTCTAAGTAATTAGTTCAATTTCATATTCACATTAGCTTATCAAAGGGCCAAAGAAAACATTTCCTTGTATTGTATTCCTCCTATAATATAGATTTAGTATTAGAACCCTTCCTCTTTTGGGTCTTAGCTAATCTAATTTGGGTTAGAAGTGGAATCATATTTGGAAATTCCCTACTTTCCCCTTCACATTGTAAATGAATGGCTTAGTGTCCCCATAAAGTGGAAGTCTGCATTTTGTTTAAAGTCCTTCCCTTTTACCACCAAAAACATGCATAGATAAAAAATAAAGTAAATGCATACATCTAAAAACTAACATTAGAAATTTTACATCTAAATATCTAAAACATTTAAACAAATATATACAAATTAAATACATGTGTGTGTGTGTGTGTGTGTGTGTGTGTGAGAGAGAGAGAGAGAGAGAGAGAGAGAGAGAGAGAGAGAGAGAGAGAGAGAGAGAAAGTGAGGGGTTAGGAAGTGAGGAGTGGGAGAGAGAGTGGGGAGAGAGAAAGTGAGAGGTGATAGAAAGTAAGGAGAGAGTAAGTGTTGAGAGAGAGTGAGGAGAGAGAAAGTGAGAAGAAAGAGAGGAGTGAGAAAGTGACGAGAGAGAAATTGTGAGGGGAGAGAGGAGAAAGTGAAGAGAGAGAGGAGAGAGAAATATAAGAGAGAGTGAAAGGAGAGAGAGAGAGGAGACAAAAAGTGATGAGAGAGAAAGTGAAGAGAGAGGAGAGAGGTTGTGAGGGGAGAGAGGAGAGAAAAAGTAAGGAGAGAGAAGGTGAGCAGAGAGATAAAAAGAGTGAGGAGAGAGATAAAAAGAGTGCAAAGGATTGTTTTAAATTGATTTCTAGATGTCCTAGGTTATTTTTTTATCCATCTAGAGTTTTAATTAGATTTTGTTTTCTAGACCCACCAAGTCCTATATTTGTTTTTTAATTTCCACTTACTTAGGGTTATTGTTTTCCAATTCTATTATTTTTTCCAACTACAATTTTAACTTTTTCAATATTTTCTAACTATTGTTGTGTTCAAAACTACCTAACATAAAACAAAAATACCCATCTATGTACATAAAAATAACTATGACAACATGTCAACATAAAACTAATTAAGATATACAAAAAATTAACTAAATACTCATTACATCTAACTAAATATTCATAAAAATAGCTAAACATTCATTAAAAATACAAAAATGAAGAAAATGTACATATCTGGTATACTGGATGCTTAAAGGAGGTAAAAAATGATCGAATGGAATGTTAATGCGAGCCAAGACATCATGTAATTCTCTCTAAGCCCTTGGTCCACCAATATGCATAGTAAAAATGAGATCAAAAGGTGAAACACTAGATTATATAACATTTTCTGGTGGCAGAAAGGGGGTTTTTGTGAAGCCCTATGTGTCGGTTGGCCCTAGAGTTTTTGATAAAATCTGAGGGCTTCTTTTGAAGCCCCTAGAAACATCACTTTGAATGAAGCAAGTTCAAAAATCAGATTTCCCACTTTTTATCTGATTTCTTCATGATGAAAAGTGGGAACTATCACTATGGCCTTACCCTTACATACCACATCCTGTGCATACCCTTTAATGGAATGGATTGGCTGTATTAGTTCAATTATTATTTTTTGAATATTCATGATGTAGTTTTAGCCTTCGTTGATTTGGATCAATTTTCCTTCTTAAGGGGAGCTTTAGTACTCTTTAATTTTCTATACATAGTGTTTTCCATCAATGATAGAGGGGGATATTGTTAGCCTTTCTTGATTTTGTAGTTATCATTGATCTCAAGATTTAATTTTGGTGGTGAATGATTATGCATCTATTGGTCTGATATTGATGGATAAAAATAATCAATGAATACACATTTATGTATTTATAAGGATTATCTTTATTGACAAAAGTATCAGATCTACACATTCATGCATTTTTGGTTTGCTAACAAGATCATCTTAACTAGCAATGAATAATATATAAGAAGGACAAGTACATACCAAAGATAAACGTGATGAACATATATGGCACTTTTATTAAATAAAAATTGTGAAGACTATAATTTTAATTGGTGAAGATCACAAAGACTATATTTTGAATCGATGAAGATTGAAAAGATTGTAATGCTCTGTGAACTTCTAGTTGTGCATATGATGATACATGTCTCTCAGTTCCTTTTTGTATAAAGCCATCAATGCTATGTTGTATTTTGGCAGTGAGCCACCCTCATAGTGAGCCACCTAGGTAGTAATCCACCCCCATGGTGAGCCACCTAATGTATTATTTACATCAAATACTTAATACTTGATAGATAACCCTCTTGTGTGGTTTTTCCCACCTTGGTTTTGCATGAAAAAAGTATGGTGTTACGTAGTAACTTTTTTTTTCTTCTTCTATATGAAATATGATATATGGTATATTAGTTATTTATTTGAAATTTTTTGAGGATATATTGATTCACCCCTCCCCTCTCAATATATCTCAATTTCAATAGTCATACATCATAAACATATCATAGATACTTTTGAATCTTTCCAACAACTGATACATGATTCTAGTGACACTAGATACATACTACAAGAAACATATACATTATAGCTTGACTTTGTTCATTTAGAACACAATTCCTTTGACCTAGCATGAAAGTTAATTAAATTACAAAAAACTTTCAAACACTTGAAATCAATGAGAACATAATAATGATCTAACTACTCCTAAAATTTAATACATTGAAATCAACAACAATACAAAATATCAGAATACTCAATAAGACTCTCCTCATATAGGACATCCCACATTATGGAATCTTGAATTTCTAAGCATGACATATTTTGACACCTTTTCTAGTGCTTATGATGGATCTAAGAGAACATTTAAGGACATTACAAAGTAGACTTAAAAAGGGATTTTAGAATGTCTATTATAAGTAGTAAATAAGAACGTCTTCAAACAACAATTACTCTTCTTGAAGTTGGAGCATTTAGCTTGACCATTTGAATAGTCAGATAGAATGTTACACTTGACATGATTTGATGATAACTAAGAGAATATCCAAATTCTTTCAAAGAAGAGTAGTCAAATTAAAGGATTCAATGGTGGATTCTTCTATACCTTTTTTTTTTGTTTTAAGATTATTGACTACTCACAAGTATGCGTTGAATCAAGTCATACCTTTTTCAAACCACAAATGATTTACAAGACAAAAAAATTCTACATATAAGTGATATTGGTACTATATGTTTCAAACTCCATTATATAGCCCTTTGTTTAATTGAATAATCCTATAATAGTGTAGAATAAATATATCTCATTCACTAAATGCATACATAAACTTTTACATTAAATATGGCATGCAAGACTCAATATTTTACACACACAAAAGAGGGAGGGAGGGAGCGAGGGAGGGAGGGAGGGAGATGTCCATCCACAAAATCACCACAAGAACTATTTTTGTGGATTAATGGATATCAAGGAAAATATTATAGGACAAAATAGAATCTCTCTTAATAAACTATGGGCTCTTGGCTTATAGATTTTGATTTTGAAAAGAAGACACTCAAATTCCCTTTACTAACTTCCTAAAATTTTATTGCAAATATATTCATCTATATTTTCTAAATTTCTAATAAGATTTATCCATATAGTTGTAGATATAATCGTAGACCTTTAATATTTCTTGTTGTTAAAAAAATATTGTTAATTGTGAACCTCTTGAAATTTTTAATCTCAAAGCTGAAATTTTTATTTTTCTAATGCTTTGGTTTCTTTTAGTTTTTATTCTTTTATCTATTTTCTTAGATTAGAAGATTAATTTAGAGTTACCTGTTTTTAATTTCTCGATGCCTTCCCTTGACCTCTCTCAATTTTTGTTGTTGGACTCTGCTCCTATCATGTCCATCCTTAGTTTGTGCGCATCCCCTCTCTCTCCACCTTTGAGTTACTCTTTTTATCCTTATAAAATTCATAACTATCAAATTTTAATCTTCTTTGGATTTCTAATTTTTGTTTCTATCATCCTAATGATATATCCTAAAGTTATCTAAAATGTTGATAAATAAAATTAGACACAATCTAAACTAGAAACTTTGAAAATAGCTATTATAGATTGTAGAAAACTAATATTCTTAATTGACTAATTTTTACATGATGTAAGAACCTAATTGCTTATCAAAACCCACTAAAATATTTAACAACACATTTAAGCCCTCTTCAAATGAAAACAACTCTAATACTATTTTGAAATTCTACTACTCTATTATTCAAGTTTCATGTTTGTATTTGTTTCATATAATTTCATATAATAAGTGCATAGTACAATTTCTAGTGAGAAATGGTAATTCCTAAATGTCCCTAAATGTGTTTTGAGTTATAGGTCTTTGTATGCGGGCATCCAAAGGAGACTACAAGAAGATGTTAACGATATAGTAATCATTGTGCAACCAAAATGGTAAACCCTAAATGTATTTTAGATGAAAAATATTTATAAGCCAACATGCTAAGAAGACTACCACGAAATGTTAAGCATGGCATAACACACAAGGAGAAAATACTTTGCATTTTGGCTCCATTAGGCCCCGTTTGGTTGGGGAAGATGAATTTGTGGCATAACCAAGTTATCTTATAACCAAGTTTTCAAAAACCTAGTTTTGTGGTTTCGAAAGCCAATGGTCTATTTGGTTGACACCGAAGATGAATATACTGTGGACCCCACAATATTATTAAAAACGCTGTCATAAAATTCGAAACCTGGTTTTAATTTCGAATTCCACCTTTTTATTGGAAGAAACATCTTCCAATTTTTTACCAAAATTGGAAGATGAAATTGAAAACCAAGTTATAATTTTAACCAACCAAACGCCCATGTTTTTCTGCAAAATCTTATTTTAACCCTGATAACCCGATTTTGGCCCTCATCTTCCAGCAACCAAACGGGGCCTTATTGAAAAATCAATTCGTTGTGTTGTGAAGATATCTCAGGTTTTGAAACCAAGGTGTATGCACTCGTCTTTATTATTTTTAGGTTTTTTCTAGTCTTGCGTGCTTAGTTTATTCAGTTGAAGGTGACATTCATTTAGTTATACTAAAAAATACACATCAGATCTACTTAGTATGGCTCATTAATCTCAAAAGCTATAAAATTTGTTGTCTGTATTTTTTTATTCTTTCCAAAACTGAGGTTCTTTTGGTTGCATATATGCCATCTAATACGTGCACATTTTTCATTGAATAGTAAAAAGTGTTCAATAATCCTCAAAGTTCGTACAATTTTCCATAGAATAGGCTTCTTGGGTGTTTTCTATCACTTGCCATCAATATCTACAATGAATACTTTCATTCAAATATAGATGCATAAGCATAAGCATTAATACGTTTCCAATATTTTGAGTTATGCATACGCATTTGATTAGACGTGACTAGAATCTTATTATAAGAGGAATACAACATATTGTTGGTATTTAAATAGATTGTTGTTGGGGAACAGATTATGATAGTTATGTCGTGGAAAGGATAATGAAGCGTGCCAAACATAGTTTATTAGCTGGATGCTTTCATGGGTTATTTTCACTTATATCAGGAAAAGCTCAACATCATTATCTATATACTGGTTTTACGTGCATACTGCTAAATTCATCGCTCAAGATTCACCATTGGAGGTAAAAGCTCTATGCAAACCGAGAATCTATAATGTGGATATCGCACTTAAAAGGGGAAAATGAACAGCACATTAGTGGGAGATGTAAGGAAGTAAAGGTAGTTGGAAATATTTTGTATGCTAATTTTGAGAAGACAATATGTAAATTTCAATTTAAGTATTATAAGAATTTCAAGAGACAAATACAAGCATTGATAAAATGATAATAAACACAAAATATAGTGATTACCATGGAGAAATTCTTATGAGAAAGAAACCTAACACTCTAAATCTGCATAATGTATTTTCAAATCAATAAAAGATTACAACACACTTTCAATACAAGTTCTTACAAGAGTTTCAATTCAATGCAAACTTGCAAGAACTTCACTACTATGCTTCTAGCACTTGATCTTGCAAACAAAACTCAATGTTCAAACTCCTCCCCAAGCCCTCAGTATATAGGCTTCTCACAACTTAGAGACTACTTGTGCTTTTACAATACCATGTGTAAAACCTCCTTGACATATGTTGCCCAAGATAGCATGAACCAAGTTAAAAATAGTCTCTTGCATCCAAATTCTTATCCCTTATTTCTAACCATATCAATTATCATGAAATGTGTCATCTAGTCTCTATAAATAAGCTTCCTATATTGTACTATAGACATGGAATCATTTGACAACTAATTTTATCTTTTCCAAGGCACTAATATTTAAAACATTGTTAGCTATATTTTTGGAACTATATAGAAAATATTGCAAGGCTGAGACATATTTTCTCAACATTCTCCCACTTTTGGAGCACCTTGAAAGAGTTAGGGGAACCATATTATCATGGATTTAATTGCTAGGGGCTAAGAGGCCCATAGATTTTGAATACCATATGAACTTCTATGTGTTCATGGGCTTTGTTAATGAATCAACAACATCACCAAAGTTTACACCTTCTCTAGCTTTGCCTTTCCATCCTCAACCATATCTCTTACAAAATGATAGTGTACATCAATGTGCTTGTTCCAAACATGAAATACATGAATCTTTGCTAGGTAGATTGAACTGTGACTATCACTATAAATTGTCACTATACTGGCCTATTTGAACTCTATATCTAACATAACCTTTTTGATTCAAATGGCTTCCTTGCAAGCATGAGTAACTACTATATGCTCTGCCTCTATAGTGGAGAAAGTAATCATAGCGCATCACTTGCTCATCCAACTAATTACACCACCAAATAATGTAAACATATATGCACTAGTGGATCTTCTTCTATCAAGATATGTATCCCAACATGAAACTACATATCCTCGAATATCTAAGGAATGTCCATTTCCTATTCTATGAAAATATATAGAGTACTCTAAGCTACCCGGCACACACACACACATAGATATATATATATATATATATAATCTACATTCCTAGAATGTGTCTTTCTACACTAAGTTCTTAGATTTCAAACTTTTCTCAAAGATGAGATTTTAATTTCTAGCAACCAAATAATTTCCTTTTCCAATAATCATGTCATCAACATACAATGCGATTACAAGGAAATGATCACCACGAGATTTGAAATATATATAGTGATGAAATTTGGAACATATAAATCTCAAACTCAACACATATGCATCAAACTTCTAGTACTACATTCTAGAACTCTATTTTAAACTAGATAAAATGATTTCTTCAAATTACAAACCAAATGACTTATAACTTTCACAACATAGTCCTATAGTTACATCATTTAACTTTATTCCTCCAAATCTCCATAAAGGAAAGTTGTTTTCACATTCATTTTCTCAATTTTTCGATCATAAACTACTGTAATAGAAAGAAAAAATGAGTGGATATAATTCTAGTTACAAGATAAACTAATAGACCATTATCAACTCTTGTAACCTAGCAGTAACCTTTTGCAACTAGTCATGCTTTATACTTCTCATTACTTTCATCATGACATATCTCTCTATTGAACACCCATTTACATTCAACAAACTCTCATCCCTTGATAAATGATATAAGATCCCATGTATTACTCCTCTTAAGATCTTCTAACACTATTTTGTAGGACTCTAAATTATCCATACTAAGAGTGTCTTCTATAGATCTTGGTTCATCAATATTAGAATTTAAAGAAAATATGCATCTCCAATCATTAGGAGAATAACCATACACTTTAAGTGGTTTTGTTTATCTTGTAAACCTTAAAAAAAGACCAATTCTAGGTTCCTCTTCTTCCTCTAAAGATTTTGAACTCTTAGAGCTCTCCTTAACTTCTTGTCATTCTAAGGGAATTGATTTGATTTTCTTAGGCATGGCAGGAAATCATTTAATCACATCTTTCTTTTCTTCCATTTATTCTAGCCATATTGAGATAGAAGAAGGCCAAGTCTCTCTAAAAATAAAACTTCTTGAATAAAATACCTTTTGTGTAATAGGATCCCAAATCTTATTTCCTTTCACACCATAACTATATCTAATGAATATAAATTTTATTTTTTTATTATCTAATTTTGTCTACTTCTCTTTTGCCACATGAGCATATGCCTCAGAACCGAAAATCTTGAGATGTTCAAGTGAAGGATTATGGACCGACCATGCTCCATCGGTCACATATCAACAAGAGCTGAATTAAGAAAACCTTTTTATCAAGTAGCATGAAGTGGCTATGACTTGAGGCCAATTTTTTTATTCTAGTCCAACACCGCTCATCATATGCTTCAATCTTTTTCTAACAAGGTCATGTTCATTCTTTCTACAATTTCATTATGTTGTGGTGAATATAAAGTTTTATTTGTTGGTATGTTTGTAGTTGTGCCAAAAGCTTGAGCTATCAACAAATGTCACAAACACTAGACTTACCTAGATCCATGAGAGGTAGTTGAGCCATGTTGTAAACCCTGAAAGAGGTGTTGACAACCAAGTCAATAATCTCCCCCTCAGCACTAACTGAAGGTTCTGCACTGACAGAATGAAGGAGACATCTTGAGATTTGAACCCATGATCCAAGGTTCTGATACTAATTGTTGCTATGTTTCTTGTTGTGCCAAAAGCTCGAGCTATCAATGAACATCACAAACACTAGACTTACCCAAATGCATGAGAGGTGCTTAAGCCATGTCGTGAATGCTAAAGGAGGTGTTGACCACCAAGTCAATGGTATTTTTTCTCTTATTACCATAATATTTACATAATGTATCAAAAGTATTATAGAAATATTCAGTTCCATTATTCATTTGGAGGTGTTGACCACCAAGTCAATAGTATTTTTTCTCTTAATACCATGATATTTACATAATGTATCAAAATTATTAGAGAAATATTCTCTTAGTTTTATCTTATTTCATATGTTCTTTTATTTTTTATTTTTTATTTCTTCACTTGTTCATTTGCAATTATTCATTTCTTTATCCAGCTAGTGCTATATTATTCTCTATCTGCCCTTGGGTTTGTTTCCTTTTTGGCCCCTTGTCCTTCTATCTACCCTTTTCTTGTTTCTTATTTTTCTTTTCTTTTCTTTTCCTTTCTTTCTTCAACCTCGAGGGGTGTGCTATCTTTCTTACCTGTTCCCTTTATCTTTTGGGTTAGCCATTATCTACAACCTACTATGTTTTTTTTATCTTGCTCTTCATCCTAATGATGGATCACGTAGTGTGATTCGAAACATTGACGATAAAAATCTTAATACAATCGAATCTAGAAACATATTACAATATAATGGATTGTGGAAATTTTTTCTCTTTAATCCATTATTCATCCTTAAACATTTTATCTTCTTTCTAGATTGTATGTAAACCATTTCTTTAAATTCTTTGGAATGACTAAAAACTTCAACTTTACTCTAAAGAAGATAAACTCATGTTCTTATATTGGAACTATCAATGAAATAAACACTAAAAAAATGATTCACCAATAGAAGGAATATCAACTAAATCAAATACATCTAGATGGATTATATCCAAAACACTTGAAGACTTATGAGAACTTAAGTAGAACTAAATGTGGTTTTGTATCCCATATATATATATATATATATATATATATAATACTCACAAAAATCAAAGTCATGATTGCAATCATTCAACCTATCGACTAGATTCTTATTTTTCAAGGTTTGTAGACCCTTCTAACCTATATGGTCGAGTCATTGGGTCCATAACATCATCTTCTTTTTAGGAAAAATCTGATGAAAAAGAAACAATCTCCTTTTTGAATGAATTATCCTTTATTACAATCTTATTAGAAGTTTTATTACACTCAACTCTACATGCATCAAGCTAGTGTAATGTACCCAATTTATTTCCCTTTTTAATCACCATAGAACCCTTTTTTTATTTTCACATCTTCTTGGAAAAAGTGTACATGCACACCCTCACCTATTATCTTGCAAATAAATAAATAATTTCTTGCTAATCCACATATATGCAAGATACCATCAAATTGACTAATCTTACCATCAACAAGTTTGATATGAACACTTCCATGGCCAACAATATCAAGGAATGAGATATCGCCCAAAAACCTCTTACCACCATCAAATTTTTCATACTTACTAAACTAGTTTCTAATAGATGTCATGTGGAAAGATGCATCCGAGTCTATTAACCATGCATTGTCACCTACATGAGAGGTCAAGGCTACAATAAAGGCATCTCCATATTCCATCTTGAACTTAGAATTTAAAAAAATCTTCTTTCTTGACTTCTTATTAGTTTTCTTCTTTGTAGTCCTTTCTAAATCATCTTGGTTTTCCATAGTGTCAAAAAATTGCCTTGGACTTAGTATGGCATTTTGAGATCCTCTTATTCTTGGAGTTAGAGTGACCATACTACTTTATTCTCTTATCTCTTTCTTTTGATATTCCTTGAATAATCAAATCCTCTATATAATTCAAGAAAATATTATTTCTCATATCCTCATAAAGTAGAGAACCCACAACATCCTCCATCTTAAATATAACTTTAATTATCCCTATGGCCATGGAAAGGTTGTCCCATGAGTCTATTGATGAACATAGTGTTTCTCAAGATTTGTAAACCTTGTTCTTGATGATCCATTGGCATACTTGTTGATTCTAACTATGTGACCAACGTAGTAAATCCTTCTAGATTCTTATATATTCATCCACCTTCTTTCATTTTCAAGGAATACAACTTCTTCCTCAAGAAAATCTTATTCAAAAGTGATTTTTTTGTTTAAATATATCTTAGATAGTTTCTTCAAAGTAGTTTCTTCATGGCCATTTATCAAACTTGAGTATACAAGAAAAAATCTTATGAGACCTTTATCTTTTATATCCATTACATCATACCATACAACTAAAGTTGGATAGGTAGACCTCTGGACATTTTCATCCACCACTTCCCATAAACCCCG
>CM053788.1:175948730-175973730 GCA_028749045.1 Cupressus sempervirens | reverse complement strand
AATAGTGATAGTATGCATGACCTTACTTGATGCAACTATAACACTTGTAAAGTTTTAAAATATTTAGAATAACTAAGGGGGGTGAATCAATTATCCTTAGGTCCATATGTACCAATTCAAATTTTAACAACTTTAAACAACTTAAATGATCTCATAAAACAACACGACCTATATAGAAAGTTATCAACATCTTAACTTATTCATTCATCACTAGCTCTATGTTCAATACATGCCATGTAAATAAAATAAACAATAGTAATTAGCATGCATCACAAAAAAAAATCAAACATGTATGACACCAAGATTTAATGTGGAAATCCAATTTGGAAAAAAGCACTAAGTAACACGCTACCACTTTTTCACTCTTTTGAAGTGAGTTCGGTTAAGAGCCAATGTTGTTAAAGGTTACAAAACACATTGTTAGGTGTGGCCCTATTAAAGAATTTAAATATTCTGTTAGGAGTGGCATGGTTAGAGGAATTAGGATCATTCCATTAGAATGTCACCTTGATTAAATAATTTTAAAATGACTTTTAGGGAAACCTTGATTAAAGGATTTTACTACCATAATGGTTAGAAAATAATAGCTAGGTTTAATATGGTAAAATATGACTCACTTTACGAATTCATATCTCTATTGGACTTGTTTACTAGTTCATTGACTAGGCTTCATCATATTTTCCATCACTGATATGCTTGACAACCATTCAAGTAATCACTCTTCACCAATCTTCACTCTTTTCCTCTAGTACTCTATTTTTCATAGGTTATTCATAAGTTCTCCAATCAACAACCATAAAAAATCTCTAGTTCCTCCTTAAATATGCAACTTTTATCTTTTTCCAGTTGAACATCACCACAGATCTTGGGGCTTGATCAGATTCATTAAACTATCAATTATTTTTTCCTTGTACTCCTTTCTTGAAACTTCTAGAAACTTATCCTTTAATCCTTTCCTTTGATTTCTTAAAAAAATTAGTTTGTGCATTAAATATGCCATCTTGTCAATCCTTATCATTCACATGTTTTGACCAATCTAAAAATTCAATTATGTCAGCCTCGAAACTCAATTCTTTCACAAACTATTATTTTGTTGACTCTTAGTCATAACTATCTTCTTCATCTCAATCAACATTGTGTAGCTCCATCTCTACTATTCTTTCTCTATTAGCTTACATTGGCTTCCTCAGTCTTCACTATGATCGGTCGCTACTTCATTTTTTTCTTTCAACTTGCTCGGCCATAACTATCACTCAACTAATACTCCTTTCTCAAGTAACTCTTAAAGTTCCTTAATCTTCTACTTCATTGACCTAGTGAAACTGTCACCTGATCATGCTTAATTTTTTACTCACCTTCTTTTCTTCTCTTCTATAAATCAACTCAAATGTCTTCTCTAGTTTATTTAATAATCAAACAACACATTATCTTGTCAAAGACTAACTAATCAAGTGCCAATTTCAACTCTAGCATACTTCCTCCTCTTTACTCAACAACTTGACTAGCTCACCTTGCTATCTCTTCTTTTCAAATCATCTTCATCAATCAATCCATAGGGCACTCTACACTACTAGTAAATTTCTTGCCAATAAGGTTTGACATCAATGACAACATAGCAATTGTTCCAATTGTAGTTTCCAACAATCTCCCTCTTTGGCATTAACAGTAACACCTTTAGTTACCATGGAAATGAATAATAATTTATCATTATTTTCACTCTATCAACTCATTTTGTGTTTATATCAAATCTTCATTAATAATCCTTAGTTTCATTCTGATTCTCATCTATACACTCTCCAATATGCTTCATCTTTTATTCTATTACTCTTCTCTCTCTATGATACCAATTGCATATTCTTCAATGCTGATACTAATTTTAAAAAAAGTTGTAATACTCTCTCTTTGATATTTAACTTTCTTCATATATTTCATTCATATTCTCCCTTTTCATTGGACGGTAACTATGCTCACACACTCTCCCTCTTTGACAACAATGCCAAAGACATCATCCACTCTATTTAAGTCATCATTTCTTGCCACTATCTAATTGATCTTCCAATAATCACTCCATCTTTCATCTTGACATATATATCTCCATCTACTCATACTTTTGTTCATCTTTTCAAAGCTTTAAGAAGCTCCTAAAGTGCAACCTCCTACATCAATCTATAAGATATTTTGATCATAACAATCGATGCAATGTTGGATTTCTTCTTCTTAAAATAAGGGAATGGCCCTATACTTACCTCTTAGATACTTAAATGTATCCTTAGTTAATGCCTTAGTGAATATATCAGCTATATGGTTCTTTGTTTTCACATATTCTAGTCTCACTTCTTTATCTTGCACTGACTCTCTCAACTTATGATATTTGATAGAAATATGTTTTGTCTTTGTATGCATCACAATATTCATAGATATATTTATAGAACTTGTGTTCTTACAATATATCACCACATGTTTAGTAATCTCCTCCTTCATACCTTTCAAAAATTGCTTGATCCACACAATGTTTGAACTATTAACTATTGTAGCAACATATTCAACCTTTGTTGTAGATTGAGAAATACAATTTTGCTTCTTTCTTGTCCATGAAATAATTTTTTTTCCTAGAAAGAAAATGTCTCCAATTGTATTCTTTTTATCATCAATATTTCTAGCCTAATTAACATCTATGTAGACTTTTAGATCAAACTTATCATTGTTCTTGTACCATAATCCATAGTCTTTTATTCCTTTTGGATATCTCAGTACCCTTTTCAAAGCCATCATGTGATTTTTCTTAGGATTTGTAGAAAATCTTGCAAAAATACCAATAGCTAATATAATTTTAGGTTTTTTGTGAATAACATATTGCAATTTTCCAATCATTGACCTATGCAATGTCTGATTTACTTCAAAAAAATCATCATTCTTTGAAATTTTATGTCCAATAACAATAGGTGTTACAAATGGTCTTGAATATTCCATTCCAAAAATCTTCAATATCTCATTGATTTAATTTTATTGTGTAATGTATATTCCTTTCTTCATTTGATAGACTTGCAAACCAAGAAAGAATTTAATCTCTCCAAACACTAACATTTCAAATTTTGTCTTCATCTCATTCGCAAATGATCTACATAACATATTATGGCCTCCAAATATGATATCATAAACAAATATTTCAGCTAGAAATATCTTACTCTCATATTCACAAGTTTCAAGTACATATTGTTATTATCATTAGTTCTTGAAAAACTAATTTTCACCAAATATCTATGTAACCTTTCATACCATGTTCTAGGGTCTTGTTTCAAACTATATAATTATTTGTGTAACTAACATACCTTGTTCCTCAATCTAGGTTCAATAAATCCTTCAATTTGTTCAATGTAGACTTGTTCTTCTAGGGTTTCGTTAAAAATGCATTTTTGACATCCATTTGATATACTTTGAAACCTTTGTAAAAAGTATATGCAATAAAAGTTCCCACTCCTTCCAACCTTGAAACTTGGGCAAATGTCACTTTATCATCAATTCCTTCTTCTTCTACATATCGCTTACAAACTAGTCTTGCCTTATTCCTTGTGGCATCACCTTTCTCATTCAACTTCTTTTTGAATAACCACTTTGTTTCAAGATATTCTTATCCTTAGTCCTTGGTACCAATTTCCATGTATTTTTCTTCTCTATTTGATCAATTCCTTCATTGATTACTTGAATCCACTGTTCATTCTCAAGTGCATATTTCATAAATATAGGCTCAAATGCACAGAGTAAACATGTATCATTCCTCAACTTGTTTCTTGTTATTACTCCTGAATATCTATCTCCAATGATTTGGTCTAGTGTATGGTGTCTTATCACATGTTTTTCTAAGATAGGCTTGGTTCTTCTTTCTTCTTGTTGTAATTCACTTGGTCTAACTTGCTCATCTTCTCCAAGTGTCTCTAGCTACAACTTGATAATGTCTATCTAGTGATTGGTTTTGTCTATCTAAAATTTAGCTTCCTTTCTCTATGAATTGACTCCTACAACTTGATGATCAACAAGATGTTGATGCTCAGTAGAGTTTTTCTGCTAAACCTCAGTAGTACTTGGATGTCGATGCTCAATAACCTCCTTCTCTAGTTCAAGTAAGGTATTAGGTTCATGTTGATAGATATAGACAAAGTTTATGTAATCTTCAAGTTATTTCTTGCATTCATTCATTCTTTTATGCAAATTCATCAACTCTAACATTTGCACTCTCCAAATTCATCCCTTTTTTTCTCTCAACTTCCAATTAGTTCACTAGTAGCATTATAGATATTTTCCTTCTTGTTATGGAATTCAACTCGACAACCCAAGAATTATTCAATTGTTCCACACTCAATAGATAATATTTGAAACCATTGACCAAATATGCATTGTCAAGTACAATCTTATCATGTTCAAAATAATTTACCCTTTACCTTTCACATAACATGGTGCATCATTTCCAAACTTAACACTGCTCCAATTATAATGTTCTATCTTCTCAAATACTCCTATCACCAGTCATAGGTTGTAAGCAACCACTACCAGTTATCCATCTATCATTCTTATTCACATGCACCATGAGATTAAAGCATTTTTCTCCTCTTCATCAAATTCATCTATCATTTTATTATAAACAACTTCTTCAACATTTTCATTAGAATTACTATTAGAACCATCTTCTTAAATAATTTAACTAGATTTTTTATCTTTTCCCTTGTAGTCTTTGTTACCTTAGTTGTCCATATTGTCTCTCCTTCCTCGTTATTTTTTGTCTATCCTTTCCTCCTTTTCATATATGTCAGGATATCTTGTAGCAATATGACCAACTCTTTTACATGTAAAATAGATAATAAGAAGTTTACCTTTGTATTTGCATTTTCCTCTTAGTAGCCTTCTTGCAAATAATTCTTCTAAATCATCAAGATCATCATATAATTCATCCTCATTTTCCATATGCTTACTCTTTGAACTTTTCCTCCTCTTTGATCCATCAAGGGTTAGTTGAGACTTGAAAGAACATTCAACACTAGAAGGTGTATATTTATCAAAATTTGATAATTCAAGTGTAGTAAGTCTACCAATTAGACTATCTAAGGTTAGATCATTACCATGTGTATATCTCAGTTCTTGAACTGCATATACTCTAATTGCATAGATAGGAAGTAAAGTCCTTAATACCTTATGTATCATAGTCTCACTAGCTACTTCTCCTCTAACTCCTCTAATAACATTCACAAGCTCCTTGATTTGGCCAGAATATTGTGCAAAGTCTCTCCTTTCATTCTCATGTCATCAAACTTTCCTCACAAACTTTTTTCTTTAGCTCTTAACACATTTTTGTCTCCTCCATGAATTTGTACCAACTTATCCCACATTTTATTTGCTATAGTGAACTCCTTCACATCATTTAATTATGCTCTTGCTTCTCTTTTATCTTTTCAACTATCATGGTCCAGGAACAACAAAATATTCATTGTCCAAGCTTAGTATAATGAAAATCTCCAACTCTAGATAGATGCAATCTCATTAAGTTTTTCCATGCTAGGAATTTCTCTTTATTCAAATTGGGTACCTCTATCTTGTACATTTTCATCTTTAGCTTAAGTCCCTTCAAAATTTCCTTACAAGAACCAAATTTCTAATACCAATTGTTAGAATATTTAGAATAACTAAGAGGAGGTGGGGTAAATCAACTATCCTAAGGTCCATATATACCAATTCAACTTTCAACAACTTAAACAATCTCATAAAACAACTCAGCCAATATAGAAACTCAACAACATCTTAACTTATCCATTGATCACTATCTCTATGTTTAGTATACATCGACTAAAAAGAATAAGGAACAATAAATAACATGCATCACAAAATAACATTCACACATGTATGACACAAGGATTTAATGTGGACACCCAATTTGGGATAAAACACCAAGTAACGTCCTACCACTTTTTCCCTCTTCTGAAGTGAGCTTGGTTAAGAGTGAACCCTATTAAAGGTTACAAAACACATTGTTAGGTGTGATCCTATTAAAGGATTTAATCACCCTATTAGGAGTGGCCTAGTTAGATGACTTTGGATCATTCCATTAGAATGTCACCTTGATTAAAAGATTTACAAATGACTATTAGGTCAACCTTGGTTAAAGTATATTACTACCATAATGGTTATAAACTAATAGCTAGGTTTGATCATTTAAGATAAAATTCATTTTGTGAATTCATTTCTCCATTGGACTCATTTTCTAGGTCATTGACTAGATTTCATCATATTCTCCATCTTTGACCTACTTGGCAACCCTTCGAGAAATCACTCTTCACCAAGCTTCTCACTTTTCCTCTACTACTCTTTTTCATAGGTTCTTCATAAGTTTTTCAATAAACAACCTTGAAACATCTCATGTTCCTCCTTAAATAGGTAGCTTTGGTCTTTTGTCTCTTAAACATCACTACACATCTTAGGGTTTGATCAAATTCAGTCCACTATGAAAAATCTAACTTTCATAAAATGATAACATTGTGAGTAAAATCATAATTATATTAGCTAAAAGTGTTGTTGATATCTTGATATCTCCTCAGAATTAGCTATGCAAGGGCCACCCCCTTGTATTTTTTCCATTTTTAATAAACAATTGTGCTGATTAAAATCAACCATGACAATCCTTCAAGAGATATAAAACAATAAATAAAGAGAAATTTGGTATGAAATCACATTCTCAAATGAAATATAAAAAGATATGATGAATTTATCAATAACCTTCAATCCACACCTAAAAAAACTTCACATATTCACATTACACTTCCTAAGAGTCAATGTTAGTTGATTAGACAAAAATATTATCAAATTTTGAGACAAGAGGGTAGGATGAGAGTATAATATCCTATAGTCCATTCAACATGACCAAAGACAACTTCAAATATATAGACTCAACATATATAAATAATGGAAAACTATGAGATAATTTTGATCCAAAGTAGTTGTAAGATGGACGATATCCAAAATTTATTTTTAATGTCTTCTACATCTTTAAAAATGGTAATTTTAAAAGACTTCGAAGCATAATTTGGGCTCTAAATTAGTATCATATGTCCCTATGAACCATTTTTTCAAGGAACTAACTCTAAATATATTTAATATCTTTCTAGAAATATAAAGAATTTTAATTTTTTGACCACGATACAAGTTTTTAAGTAAGGAATTCAAAATAAATAGGATTATTGAATGTCACAATTTAGTATTTTCCGTTAGCTTGTACATATAATGAATAAAATTTGTAAAGAGAAATTTTATGACTTGAGATTATAAGCCTAATTGGGGTTTGAAAAATTAGGTTTCATACTTACTCATTTCTTATCATGTGTGCAAACAAATGGGAAAGTATATAGATAATTTATCTATATGGCCTAGTTTATTTGTACACAAATTATTAGGGGTCATATTTTGTGGTATTGAATTGTCTTTATACTCCAATGATGAAACCATTAATATTAAAACTTATGGTTGAACATTAATAAAATTAGGAATTCAAATCCCTCAAGAGAACATTTAAAGGAATTGGGAGATGAGGTATCAAATCCATAAATTAGCCAAAATTATAAGGTCAAAGACCAATGTGCTTCGACCAATAATTTAAATTGAAGAAAGGAATTTGTGGTACATTTTAGGTATTAGTTGTTAATGAGAATCTATGGGTCATACCAAGGTGAGGTTTAAATTTTAGATAGATATCCCAAGGATTAAAGCCTAACAATATTAGACAAATTGGTGCCTTGAAAGGACCAATTGGAGATTCACAATATTATTAAAGACTTAAGGTGAAATCCCAATCAAAAAGTCTTGAGGAAAATTTATTTTTGGAAACTAGTCTTGCCTTATTCCTTATGGCATCACCTTTCTCATTCAACTTGTTTTTGAATAACCACTTTGTCCCAACACATTCTTATCCTTATGGCTTGGTACAAATGCCCATGTATTGTTCTTCTCTATTTGATCAATTTCTTCATTGATTACTTGAATCCAATGTTCATTCTCAAGTGCATATTTCACAAATCTAGGCTCAAATGCACATAGTAAACATATATCATTCTTCAACTTGTTTCTTGTCATTACTCTTGAATATTATTCTCCAATGATTTGGTCTAGTGTATTGTGTCTTCCCACATATTTTTCTAAGATAGGATTAGGTCTTCTTTCTTCTTTTTGTAATTCAATTGGTCTAACTAGCTCATCTTCTCCAAGTGTCTCTAGCTACAACTCGATAATCTTTGTCTAGTGTTTGGATTCCTCTCTCTAAAATTTAGCTTCTTCTCTCTATGAATCAACTCCTACAACTTGATGCTCAACAACATGTTGATTCTCGATAGAGTTTTTTTGCTAAACCTTGGTAGTGCTTGGATGACGATGCTCAACAAGCTCTTCTCTAGTTCAGGTAAGATGGTAGGTTCATGTCGATAGATGTAGACAAATCTTATGTAATCTTTAGGTTATTTCTTGCATTCCTCTTCATTCTTTTATGCAAATTCATCAACTCTAACATTTGCACTTTCCACAATTTTTTTAGTGTTAGAAATCAAACACATGTATGCCTTTCTCTTAGCATAATTTCTTAGGAATATATCTTCATCAATCTTTACATCAATTTTTCCTTTCCTTGCACATTTCAATTTCTTCGAAATACTTTGCAATAATTGACATTAGGTGCATAACTATACCAAAATGGGTTTTATTTTTACCTTTCTTGGCTCCAACTCAGTTCAATCTATAGATAGTCATACTTACAACCTCTCTACAATAATTTTGTGAAATATTCTTTTCCATCATCAATGTTCTTGCGTAGTCCATGATTGATCTATTTCTTCTTTCAACTATCCCATTCTGTGGTGGAGTCCTTAGTGCACTCATTTGTCTCCTGATTCCTTTTTCATTATAGAATATATAAAACTCATCTAATATGACTTCACCTCCTCTATTTGATCTCAAGTACTTTACACTCTAACCTGTTTCCTTTTCAACTCTAGCTAAAAGCCACTTAAACATTGAAAGGGATCAATTTTTTTCTTTTAGAAACATCATAGTCATCATTCTAGAAAAATCATCAACAAATAGAATAGAGTACTTTTCACCATAATAGCTTTTCACTATAATAGGTACACATAAATTAGCATGAACAAACTCCAAAATGTCATCAAAAGAATAGGTCTTGCTCTTGAAACTAGACTTTGTCATTTTTCCCATTTGACATATTTTTCACATCATTGTATTAGGCTTGCTCAATCTTGTTAATACTCTTACTCTTTTTATCTTACTTATGCTTACCAAATTATCAAATTTCACGTGGCATAGCCTCATACACCACAAAGAAACATCTTCAAATTGTGCAAATAGGCAAGTTTCATCAAATAGGTCTAGATAGAATAAGGTACTCCTTGTTTTCTCTCAACTACCAATTAGTTCACTAGTATCATTATAGATCATTGCCTTCTTGTTATGGAATTCAACTTAGTAGCCCAAGAATTGTTCAACTGTAATACACTCAATAGATAATATTTGAAACCATTGACCAAATATGCATTGTCAAGTACAATCTTATCATGTTCAAAATAATTTACCCTTTACCTTTCACATAACATGGTGCATCATTTCCAAACTTAACACTACTCCAATTATAATGTTCTATCTTTTCAAATACTTGTATCACAAGTCATAGGTTGTAAGCAACCACTATCAATTATCCATCTATCATTCTTATTCACGCATGCCATGACATTAAAGCATTTTTCTCATCTTCATCAGATTCATCTGTCATTGTAACATAAACAACTTTTTCAACATTCTCATCAGAATCACTATTAGAACCATCTTCTTTATTAATATAACAAGACTTCTTATCTTTTCCCTTATAGTCTTTGTTACCCTAGTTGTCCATATTGTCTCTCCTTCCTCATTATTTGTTATCTTTCCTTTCTTCCTTTTTATATATGTCAAGACATCTTGTAGCAATATGACCAACTTTTTTACATGTAAAATAGACAATAAGAAGTTTACCTATGTATTTGCATTTTCCTCTTAGTAGCCTTCTTGCCAATAATTCTTCTAAATCATCAAGATCGTCGTCTAATTTATTGTCATTGTTCACATGGTTACTCTTTGAACTTTTCATCCTCTTTGATCCATCAAGGGTTAGTTGAGACTTGAAAGCACATTCAACACTAGAAGGTGTATATTTATCAAAATTTGACAATTCAAATGTAGTAATTCTACCAATTAGACTATCCAAGGTTAGATCATTACCATGTGTACATCTCAGTTCTTGAACTGCAGATACTTTTAATTGCATAGATAGGAAGTAAAGTCCTTAATACCTTACTTATCATAGTCTCACTAGATAAGTCTCCTCTAACTCCTCGAATAACATTCACAAGCTCTTAGTTCAGCCATAATACTGTGCAAAGTCTCTCCATTCATTCTCATGTCATCAAACATGCCTTGCAAACTTTTTGCTTTAGCTCTTAAAACATTTGTGTCTTCTCCAAGAATTTGTGCCAACTTATCACACATTTTATTTTCTATAGTGAACTCCTTCACATCATCAAACTCAACATAACTCAAGGAGTATGACAGATCTATCATCTATCATCATTTAATTATGCTCCTACTTCTCTTTTATCTTCTCAACTATCATGGTCTACGAACATCAAAATATTCATTGTCAAAACTTAGTATAATAAAAATCTTTAACTTCCGCTAGATGCAATCTCATCAAGTGTTTCCATTCTAGGAATTTCTCTTTTCTCAACTTGGGTACCTCTCTCTTGTACATATTGATCTTTAGCTTAAGTCCCTTCAAAATTTCCTTATAAGAACCAAATTTCTAATACCAATTGTTAGAATATTTAGGATAACTAAGAAAAGGTAGGGTAAATCAGTTATCCTAAGGTCCATATATACCAATTCAATTTTTAACAAATTAAACAATCTCATAAAACAAATCAGCCAATATAGAAACTCAACAAAATCTTAACTTATCCATTGATCACTATCTCTATGTTTAATATACGTTGACTAAAAAAAAAACAATATATAACAGGCATCACAAAATAACATTCACACATGTATCCCACTTTTTCCCTTTTCTGAAGTCAGTTTGGTTAAGAGCCAAACCTATTGAAGGTTACAAAACACATTATTAGGTGTGACCCTATTAAAGGATTTAATCACCCTGTTAGGAGTGGCCTAGTTAGATGACTTTGCATCATTCCATTAGAATGTCACCTTGATTAAAACATTTACAAATGACTATTAGGTCAACCTTGATTAAAGGATATTACTACCATAATGGTTATAAAGTAATAGCTAGGTTTGATCTTTTAAGATACAAATCATTTTGTGAATTCATATCTCCATTTGCCTCATTTGCTAGGTCATTGACTAGACTTCATCATATTCTCCATCTTTGATCTACTTGGCAACCCTTCGAGAAATCACTCTTCACCAATCTTCTCACGTTTCCTCTACTACTTTATTTTTCATAGGTTCTTCATAAGTTTTTCAATAAACAACCATAAAAAATCTTGTGTTCCTCCTTAAATAGGTAGCTTTGGTCTTTTGTCTCTTAAACATCACTATAGATCTTAGGGTTTGATTAGATTCATTCAATTTATCCACCGTGAAAAATCTAAAATTCAGAAAGTGTTAGCATTGTGAGTAAAATAATAATTATATTAGCCAAAATATTTCTTAGTGTGTTGTTGATATCTTGATATCTCCTCAGACTTAGCTTTGTAAGGGCCACCCCTTGTATTTTTTTATTTTAATAAAAAATAATGGTGAGTAAAAACTACCATGACAATCCGTCAGAGATATAAAACAATACACAAAGAGAAATTGGGTATGAAATCACATTCTCACATGAAATACAAAAGAGATGATGAATTTATCAATAACCTTCAATCCACACCTAAAAACACTTCACTCATTCACGTTACACTTCCTAAGAGCCAATGTCAACTAATTAGACAAAAATATTATCAATTTTTGAGACAAGAGGGTAAGATGAGAGCATAATATCATGTAGTCCATTCAACATGACCAAAGACAACTTCCAATATATAGACTCAACATACATAAATAATGACAAACTATGAGATATTGTGATCCAAAGTAGTTGTAAGATGGACGATACCCGAAATCTATTTTTTAATGTCTTCTACATCTTTAAAATGGTAATTTCAAAAGTATTCAAAGCATAATTTGGGTTCTAGACTAGTATTATATCTCCCTACAAACCGTTTCCATAGTTGCAAGGAACTAAGTCTACATATATTTAATATTATTGTAGAAATATAAAGAATTTTAATTTTTTGACCACCATACAAGGTTTTCGGTAAGGAATTCAGAATAAATAGGCAAGGTATTTTGTATTTTGTATTTTTTTGGTTTGAATGTCATAATTTTGTATTTTCCCTTAGCTTGTTCATATAAACCTAATTGGGGTTTCAAAAATTAGGTTTCATACTTACCCATTTCTTATCAATTGTGCAACCAAACAAGAAAGTATATAGATATTTTATCTATATGGCCTAGTTTATTTGTACACAAATTATTAGGGGTCATATTTTGAGGTATTGAACTGCCTTTATACTCTAATCATAAAACCCTTAATATTAAAACTTATGGTTGACCATTAATAAACTTAGGAATTCAAATCCCTCAAGAGAACATTTAAAGGAATTGGGAGATGACGTATCAAATCCATAAAATAGCCAAATTTGTAAGGTCAAAGACCAATTTCTTTGGACCTATAATTTAAATTGAAGAAAGGAATTTGTGGTGCATTTTAGTTGTTAGTTGTTAATGAGAATCTATGCCTCATACAAAGGTGAGGTTTAGTTTTTAGATAGAGTTCCCAAGGATTTAAGCCTAACAATATTAGACAAATTGATGCCTTGAAAGGACCAATTGGAGATCAAGGTTCAACCATGCATCTTATAGCTTTCACAATGTTATTAAACACATAAGGTGAAATCGCAATCAACAAGACTTGAGGAAATTTTATTTTTGGAAATTTTGAACAGATTTGTAAGTTAAAGAATATTATTAGACTCTTGCTAAAAAAAGTTCCTATCAAGCCCATATAAAGATTCCCACATTAATTCTATTATTAAGATATTTTATTTAAATCACAGAATAATTTTATCATGCTTGGTACTAATGTTAAGTCATGCAACTAATTTGATTATCCATTATCATTTATTTTAATTGAATTATCTCTTTGAGAGATGCTCAATAATAATATTATAATTACATTTCTTATGACTCAAATATGATTGAATATACAAATTAATCTTTAAAAACTATTCAAAATGCATATGGAAGATCAAGACTAAAAGAGGCCAATGCCATATATATTCTATGGTCATTTATTTCCCAACAATCATTTTCATGCATCCCTACCTTGTGAAGCTTAAAGGTTCAACCCATCATATTAGAAGATAGTCACACAACCCAAATACATGTATCCCACACAAAAGATTAGGTATAAAGGCATACAATTACATTATACACAACTAATACATGATATTCATATAATATATACAATCAACACCAACAAGAAAGGAATTTATCTCATCTTTTTAGTACTGCTCAAACTACACAAATATTAGATGCTAGAGCTTGCTAGTTATGATCAAATGGATGACATCACACAAGACCTAACACTCCTCTCATAAATATGGTGATATACTTGATCATAGAACTCCAATGCTCCATAACCATGTAGATTTTTCCATAATCATCATTATTGTTTATGTGCACTCAAGATATGAGGGAAGGTATCCATCATCTTTATTAATGTTTTTACCCATATTTCATTACTTTCCACTTGATTAAATGACTCCCAACTTTTGATCAATTCTATAAGGTACAATGGTCTAGTGACACATTAGAAGTCATTTCCACAATCCTCTCTAGTACATATATCCTAGTGTCATCACATTCTCCAAAAAACATGATGAAAAGCCAACACAATGCACAAAGTCCTCAAAAACTAATACAATTTATTATTTCTTATTTTTAAATAGTTTTACAACATATGCCCTATAGATTTATTTTTAAAAATTATGAAGTACACATTGTCTACCACATTATAAAATTAGTTTAGTCAAACATAATTTTTTATATTTCAATTTGGGTATGGTATCCCCATTTTTTTGGAAATTTTATAAATATTTTATACAAATAATTATAAATTTTGAAGCAATTGAAAAAAAAGCATGGATGAGAATTAATGTCATATCAATGCAAGTTGTTCTTTACATTAAAAGATTACAACATAAACAAATAATGAAACAAAATAGATTAAAATCTTATTAATAATTTTAAGTGATTATATATTTAAACATGACTAATGAGTGCACATATAATTACATACAGATATTCCCTTCCTACTTTCTTTACCAACATCATTGATCTTGTACAATTCAATGTTTAAATGGATTCACAATTAGAAAAAAAACAAGATTCAAGAAAAAAGAGGGATTTTTTCCTTTCAATTTTTCGACAAGCAACGATGAAATGAATACTCTTCCTCCCTTTAACCAAAATCCAATTTCACATTTAAAAAAAAAAAATCTTTTTTAATATTTAATTTGATTTTCTACTCTTATTTTCTTAGAACCCTTTATCTATAATTCAATTCAAATCATGTTTGGAATTTGATATTAATATACAATTTAGAATAATAAAATATCATTTCAAATTAAAACTTATGAAAAGCTAAAATTTGTACTAAACATTCAAACACGTATTATCGGTCATTCATAGAGGACATAAGTTTTTGAAATAAATTACCAACTATAGCACCAAAGTAAATCACTAAATAGAATACTAGGTGCAAGTTTCCATAATAGATCAAGATAATCACACTACTATTCCTCTAACAAGGGTTACTCTATCCATCTTGAGAACTATCTATTCTACTATGAAAATACATTTGAATTGTCAACCTAGGGATGGAGGACTTGAAATGTGTTAGCACAGTATGTGCACCAAGTTCCTTAAAGAGTCTTAACACCTATGCTAGAGGAAATTAAAATGCATGAAAGGAACCTATACTACTAATACAAAATAGTAAGCATACTTGGATTATCAATAGGCAACTGTAGAAACTACAGAAGAGGGAATTCTAAACTAGTTAACAACTTAAATATTCACTATGATAGTTTTCCACAAGTGTTGTAGGAACTTCCATAGTAACTATGTTGCAGGACTAATATAGTAAATCTATCTTAAATAGAAAATTACAAGAAACAAATCTACTCTACCTAAATATATTCCACCTCCCAAGTGAGCCCCCTTGGTTGGCTTCAACTAACTAAGAACACAACAAGTAATCCAAAATCACTTTCTCATTAGAATTCTATTTTTGTCACATGACTGGACAATTCATAAGGAATAGAGAAAAAAACTTTAGAATCTTTGAATCCCCTCACTAACTCTAACTTTCCATATATATAGAGGATTGGAACTTATTACAAAAACATAACATAAAACTCATAAGCAAAACATCATCAGTAGAAAAAAGGTGGGATGTCAACCACGACTTTAGAACATGGATTGAGTAACAAAATAATGGCCCACAAATAACGTAATCAAGTTAGCTCCCTGAAATAACTCCTTTTGCAAACATGGCTTATCACCTAGAACTAATCCGCGCTTCTTTTGCCATGACCGGTTTTCATTACTCCTTCTTTAATGCAGTGTTTGCCACTCTTTAGGCAACTTCCTCTTTTCCTACAAATTAGAAACATTCAAACATATACAAGAACATTTCTACTCTCATTCAAATATTAAAACATAGCTTAAAACATTTATATGAAATACTGCACTTTATATATAATATTAAGCAAGGTATGTCATATCCACTATCCATAGGTTTAATAGGTTTTGGCTGCATTCAGCATAAGACATTTAAAACAATATTTGGAAATATTTTCCTCATGGCTTAAAGAGTAAGTTCAGACTATTTAAAAACTATATCAAATTTGAGACATCAATTTGTCTCATCATCTACTCCCCACTATGTTAATGCTTGTCCTCAAGAATTGTACTTCTTCGCCATTGTTCTAAAATCTCCCACTATTGTCTTCCCTTGTTTCCCACTTTTGAAGGTGTAGAAGTATCCTCTTGATCATCTCCAATCCTCACCCAAGTGTTCTTCAACTAATAGATCTAACCTAATAGCATTGCTTTCATGCATGGGATAGAGAAGGGTAGGAGGTTGGAAGGGTAGTGGCATCCATAACTCTTTCCTTACTTGCCTTCCTAATTGCATGTATTTAGGCACTTTATTCACTGCTACCTCAAAATTAATAGGGTTGTTTGGTTAAGCCTTCCTGAAAGATTCTGGCAGTCAACTCCACCTATTTCTAAGCCTTACAATTTCTCTTTGTTGTGTAAAATTAGGAAGCGTTTGATACTCTCTGTAAACTTTTTCCCTTTCTTCAAACAATTTCTCTATGATTTTTGGTTTTTGGCCTTCCACAAGTTAATTTGAACCAATCCCTTAGGAGGTCATAAGGCTTATGAGATTGAGCCTAGAGTGGTAGTGGTTCAAATTTTTTGAGGTCTCTATAAGCATCCAATTGTCTATCATAATTGGTTTCATTATGTATCCATGACATTAGAGCTCTTAAATGAACATCCCCTATGTAGAACAAGGGATTCCACTCTGTTTCTTGTGGAATTATGAAATTATGTAAATAGATCTCACACAACAAGTTCTTTTTCCATGAGGGAAAAGTTTGATACACATTATAAAAATCTCGAGCATTTTTAAACTCACAATCAATATTTCTTATTTTCATCATCAACTGAAACAACCTAAATTGTTCTTTCAAACACATAGATAACACCCTTGGGGGTGGTCTACAACCTATAGCCTAATCAGCTAGCTTCAAAGCCTTATTCATTTCTTGCTTCTACTTTTCTAGTTTCTCTTTTAATGATTCAATTTCTTCATCTCTATCAAGTATTACCTTTTGCATCTGGTCTCTCTTCCTTCCACAAGACTTTTTGAAAAATAAAATGATTATATAGACCAAACAATATTGACTAAATTGTTGATGATGAGCATTCTCAAGTTTTAGATTTCATCTTCTTTTTTTTCTGGCAACTTGTTGGAAATATTGAGTGTACTAAGAAGATTTATAAGGTATAATGGAGACGTTGGAATGTTCAGAAGCTGATGGCATGACAAGTTGCTCATTGTTGGGTCCTTCTTTTGGAACAATAATAGGAATTGGATTACACTTTTTTGAATTCTCTTGCAGTGTCTCCTTGACAGACTCAGCTTCATGTGTTTCTATGTTTTGGGGCTCTACTTGAATAGGAGAATCATCTAGAACATTTTCAACTACTAACTCTATTTGAGATTTTGAAACTGGGGCATTTTGTTTTTTAAATAGAAGTTGGAGATACCTATCCTCACATGTGAGGGCTTCTACGTACAAGACCTTCTTCATCTTTGACCACTTTATAGGTTTGTTTAGGTTTAGGCATGACTAGAGCAGATGTTGCAAGATCAGTTACTGTAGGAACATACCTCTTTCTTTTTGTTACTTTAATGGAGGGATTTTGCACTTCTTATTCAAGGTTAGGTCTAACCTTACTCTTGCCTTTATCTCTAGAAGAGCTTAGCATATATTCCTCTAAATTAGGCTTAGAAAACTTATCAAGGGAGGGTTCTTTTTCCTTCTCAACTAGATTTGAATTGGCTCTATGGCTTCTTCTTCATTTTCTAAGTTTGGAGGAATAGGGTTAACTTGCGACTGTAAGGTTTTGGTTTCAAAAAATTTTGCCCATGAAATAGGGGAGGAATCCCTAAGAGATCATTTGACTAGAAGCTTAATGAGGGCATGATGTGAAAAAAAAAATTTCTTTCATTTTTGGGTTTCCTTAGCAGTGATACATAAAATATTGTAAAGAAAATTGGGAAGATTAACTTGCATGTTATGCCTTATGCAACTCTGCAATTTAAAATGATGAGCATGTAAGTTCAAAAACCTACCTTCATAGTTTAAATATCTAATAATGTGGGTTGCTAGCTCTGGATATGGAGGTGCAAGAGAAAGTCTCTTACATCCTTATTTTGTGATGTCCACTTGAGGGTCACCTTGCTGAGTAAACTGTGCCCTTGCAAATCTAACATCATGCTCATTTGGATAATGTTCCCCAATTTCTAGTAACCTAGTAAACTTTGTTATTCTTTCCTCGGTAGAAACCACTCTTAATCCCCAAACTGCGGCTTCTCCTTCATCAAATTTGGTCATGAACTCCATTGCCACTTCCTCGCTGAATTCTATTAATTGTAAGAAATAACTGAGCCATCCACAAGTATAAAATTGCCATACTACTTCAATATTTACAAGTAAAATATTATGCATGATTGGCTCATACCTCTTTAGCTATCCTCCCATCTTCAAAATGTCTAGCTTCCACTCTTGCTACTGCAACAAAAAAAATTTTTGTTCTATGCTTCAAAACTTAATTTTTTTTAAATGTCATATGTTGTTACCACTTCTCACAATCAAGACCCCTTTGTTTCCAACATGTACAATAATGATGCATTAATGATGGAGTACATTGAGGCTTTAACTAAAAATGTTCCTATAATAGCACTTAGTCCTTTCAATCATACCAAGTGCAAGAGATCTTTTCCCAAAAATTGCAATAAAAGGTAAAAAAGATATAGAAATATTTTAAGAATTAATGAAATGAAAACTATCAGATTGCTGCCAAAGTACATTCTTTGATGTAGACACGACTAGGATAATCATAGAGGTGACATTTAGAAATTATTACACTTTCTCGGTCCCCACTAAAATTTGACAAGTGTCCTCACTTAAAAAGTTTTGGTATGCGAATGGGAAACTAGTTTAAGTCTTATATGATATATATAATGCAGTATTAGATATAAATATCGAAACCTATATTTTAAAAAATGAATAAAGAGGAAAAGAAATTGTTGTACCTACAAAGTTGTGATTGTACTTCTGCATGCAAGTTGATGAGGTGGCAAAGGTTGATGATCACAGAAAGTACTAACGGTCTTTTTTATTGAAAGAAAAAGAAATAGAGTGTGGGTGACATGGAAGGTGGAATGTGGGTGGATGGTAGATAAAGAAATGAGATGGGTTGATTATGAAGAAACAGAAAAGTGAATGGAAGAATGGGGCCTCATATTTAAATGAGGTTTTATTATGAAGGTTCCTGGTATTTTATCATTGCATGGTTATAGGAAGAAGATTTTCATCTTCTGCTATAGGAACTGTCTTCAAAAGAGGTGGTGCATTGGTTGGTTGAAATTGCTAGAGGAACTATGCTTTAGTCTGTGGCTTATGATAGAGATGCAGCCTATGGCCATTCACAAGTAACTTAAATTGAATAGTATAAATGGTTATGAGTTGTACTGTGCCATTATCAAATACATTTTGAATTTCATAAGGCCCTAACCATCAAGTCTGCAATTTCCCTAGATTCTCTTTGAAATCAGAATCATAAAGGAGGGCCCAACCCCCTGCTTGAAACTTTTATTCTTGATATGTTCATCATGTCATTGCTTTTGCTAGTGTTGAATAATTTATGTTCTTTCTAGAGCTCTCTTTCATATTTCATTTAGAAAATTTAAATTGAGTTGCTCTTGTTGTGTTACAAGAAGATTGATGTTCAATTCTAAAGTAGTGTGCAGTGTCTTGTGTTCAAATTCAATGGGTAACATCATTGCTTTACCATAGACAAGCTCAAATGGAGTGAATCTAGTGGTTGTCTTCCATGTTCTCCAGTATGCCCAAATAGCTTTGGTTAATCTACTTGTCCAATCCTTCTTATGTATGTGTACTATTTTTGTTAGAATGGCTCCAAGTTCTCTATTGGTAACCTCTGCTTGCTCATTTTATTAAGGGTGATAAGGACTGGATTTATAGTGCCTTATGCTATAATCCTTCATAACTTTAGTGATAAAATTTGATGTAAACTAAGGTCCTTGATCTGTGATAATTTCTCTTGGCACTCCATAATGGGTAAATATTTCTTCATATAGAAACTTAGCTACTTTCTCATCTCTGGCATTTTTCATTGCTCTAGCTTCCACCCATTTAGTTACATAATCCATACATACTTAGATGTAGGACTTGCCACTTGATGGTGGGTCAATTGGACCTATGAAGTCTATGCCCCATTTTTCAAAAGGGGTGATGAAAACTTGTGGAGTGAGTGGCATCTCATCAGTTTTGGTTGGTTGGTCCTTCCTTTGGCATTTGTCACAATTAGTTGTATATATCATTGCATCCTTATGTAGGGTTGGCCAATAGTATCCTATTGTAAGTATCTTTAGTGCTATTATTTTTCCTACAAAATTGCCTCCACATGGTTCATCATGACAAGCATGCAATATATCATATATCTCATCCTCCCTGACACACCTTCTCATGACTTGATCTGGCCCTACATAGAAGAGATTGCTATCTATCCAAGAGTATTGAAAAAATTTCTCTACTAACTTTCTCTTTTCTTTATAAGAAAAGTGTGGGGGCAGTCTATTTGTAGTGAGATAATTTGCAATGTCTGCATATCATGGTGTATGAGTTGTTATATGGAACAAGTGCTGATTTGGAAAAGTGGCTTCAAATAGAGTAGGATCTTCATCAGAAATAGTCAATTTGGAAAAATAATTTGCAATTATGTTGGATTTTCCTAGCTTATCAATAATGGTAATATCAAATTCTTGTAACAACAATAGCCATCTTGCCAATCTACCAATGACAACTGGTTTGTTCATTAAATACCTTATAGCTGAGTGATCAGTATGAACAAAAATAGGATATCTAGTCACATAGTGTCTGAATTTGTTCAATGCATAGACTATGGCTAAAAGTTCTTTTTTTGTTACTGTGTAATTCAACTCAAGTCCATGAAGGCTTTTACTAATATAGTAGATGGCATTCTCAAGATTAGTAGGCTTTTGTCCTAATATAGCTCCTATGGCATAGTCTAATGCATCAATATGAATATGAAATAGAATTGACCAATTTGGTCCTTGTAAAATTGGTGTTGTGGTGAGAAGTTTCTTAAGCTGCAAGAAGGCTTCATTGCATTTGGGGGTCAAATAAATTCAGCTTCCTTAGTCAATAATTTGTACAATGGGGCTAGCTATTTTGTAGAAATCTTTTATGAAATGTCTATAATATCAAGCATGACTTAAAAAAGATCTTATAAGTATGGGCAGTGTTAGTTTTACCTCTATCTTAGCTAGGTCCACTTGTATTCCTGCAACTGATGTGAAATGACCAAGTACCACTCCTTCCTGTATGAGCATGAAACATTTTTCACTATTAAGTGCCAGATTATGCTCTTTACATCAAATAAGAACCTTTTCAAGATTCATCATGGCTTCTTCAAAGGTGACTCCAAATGTTGTGAAATCATCCATATATATTTCCATACAATCATGTGATATATCAGCAAAAATGTTGATGACAACTCATTGGAATGGTGTAGGATCATTACATAGGCCAAATGGAAAAACATAATATGCAAAAGTACCCCATGGGCATGTAAATGTGGTTTTGTCTTGGTCTTCAAGAGAAATACTTATTTGATTATAACCACTATACCCATCTAGAAAAGAGAAATACTTCTTTCCAGCTAGAGTGTCCAGAACTTGATCTATGAATGGTAAAGGAAAATGATCCTTTTTTGTTGCTTTATTAAATTCTCTATAATATACACAAGTTCACCATTCTCCTCCCTTTTTAGGCATGATCACTAGGGGTGACACCCATCTACTATCAGATATAGGATAAATAAAATCAGCATCAAGAAATTTTTGCAATTTAGTTTTAACTATTTATCTAAGGGCTAGATTAATCCTTCTCTGGGGTTGATAGAGTGGCAGACACCCTTCATTGATTTATATTTGATGGGTACATAATGTAGGACTCAATCCTTTCATATCCCCATAGTCCCATGCAAAAGCCTTTTCATATTTTTGGAGCAACTCTGATAATTGGTTCATCTATATGGAAGATAATTTAGGATTGACATGAAGATTATGACCTTTAAATGACAACTTAATAGTAGTGGTAGACTCAATTATAGCTACTTTAGATATTGGAATTGTATCTAATTCACATGGTAAGAGTTGATGAATGATTTCTGGTTCTTTGAGTAGAATACAATTCTCATTACATTCCTCATATGTGGTTAACTCTAACATAGAACTATCAGATACATCTTTTCTACCACACAGTTGGTAGTAAGGATACTCTGAATTACTGAATCCTCTTCTTGTAGCTTTAGGAAAGATTGTCTATGTAACATCATAAGCTATGCTATAGAGTTTAACTCTTCTTCTTCATCCCCTAAATGTGGCTAGACAAATGTGCTTAAATCTAATTGTGGTTGGGATGGAGGATATAAATCAAATTTCTTTGTTGCTTGACCATTAGCTATGGTCATATTCCTTGACCTACAACTTATATTTTCATTAGCTATAGCTAACCATGGTCATCCTAGAATGATAGGGTAACGAGATACATTGACTTTGGGAGACAAATTCATGAAATCTACAGGGTACTCTAGAGAGTCTAGCATTACAACTATGTTTTCTATCATCCCATCAGGAGTGATAGTAGAACTATTTGCAAGTTGCAGAATTATTGGAGTAGCCCTTAATCCTTCTATTTTCAACTTCTTCATAGTATCCTTGGTCATGACATTTATAGTGGCACCAAGATCAATTAAAGCATTTTTAATAGACTAACCATTTATAATCAAATTTACAACTAGACTACCTAGATCAGAATATTTAGGAGTGATCAATTTTCCTAACATAATGTCAGCCAATTGTCCTACAACATGGACTATAGTTGGGTCCTTTTTCTTCCTCCCAAGCTTCTTCAGGTAGGCTTCTCTAATAGATTTTCCATAAATGGGAACATCTTTAATAGCTTGAAATATGGGTATTTGGACATCCATGTTCATTAGCTTATCAAAAATATCAATATACCATTCTTTTGTTTGGACAGGTTTATTTTGTACAAGTTTCTCTAGAAAAGGAGGTTCAACCCTTGGCTGGGCTTGAGCTGAAATAGTAACATTAGTTGGGTCAACTTCTTTAGAAACTAGGGGATTTGATACTATAGGAGGATCTGGTATTTCTATTATAAGAGTTGGTTTAGGTGCTGGTATGGTTGTACCAAATCTCAAATGTATATTTACAACATTTAGAGCATAAGTAGGATATTGTTGAGCATCAACAGAGTACATGGGTTGTTGTGACTGCTGGCTATTCAAATTTGGCTGAGGTTGTGCAGGTAACTAGGTCTACTTTTGAGGTCCAAGACTCATAGATGGTGGCATTAGTGTAGGTTTTTGGATTGGGGGTGGTAATTGTGGAGTACCAATATTTTGGTTAGGCCATTGTTGAGTTCCTCTCCATTGATTTGTAGACTACCAATTCCCCTGGGGTGGTTTCCATTGGTTCTTCTAGTTCTACCATTGATTATTCTATTGGTTTGGCCATAAAGGTTGGGAATTTTGAGGCCATTGGGGCTGTTGTGGATTATTTTACCAAGCATTATTCCAATTAGGTTGACTATATTATGGAGGACCTTAGGTATTATGGTTTTTCCATTGATTACCATATAGATTTGAATTTTGCAAAGGGTCTTGAGGCATACCTTGATGTTAGGCCCATGGCTGGCATTGAGCAACAAAGAATACCTACTCATCATCTCCACCTATTTTGATATACTCAGTTGGAAGATGTTGGTTTTTGATGCTAGCAACCAATTTACATTGGCAATCTTTCTTTTGCTTCCGATAATGGGGGTAGTACTTAGCTAGTTGTACTTTAGCTTTTGTATGTTTCTTCTTTGCAGTTATTATGTTGAGATGTGTGGTGAAATAATTTATAATGTCCTACTTGAAATCTGAGAGCAGATTAGATATCTCAACCTTTGAAATAGCCTAACTAATTCCTTTAATAGCTATGGTCTGATGTCCATTTCCTTTCTTCATGGTTGATCTTGAGTAATTAAGACAAATTTTCTTGAGGTCATCCCAAGAAGATTAATACACATCTCCTCTAACCATCAAGTATAATGCTTCTAGACAACTATCATTCACACCTCTCAAAAAGACAAGCTTTTGTGAATCCTCAGACAACACATGTTGAGGGTTCTTCTGCAGTGTATACAAGAAACGTGCAACATAGTCTTCCAATGTTTCTTTCTCCTTTTGTGATATTCTGAAAATATCATCTCCTCTTGAATCATTTTCTTTGCAATACTCTTTGTACTTGTCTAGAAATAGAATTTGCATTTCATCCCGAGTACCTTCTACATTAGCTCCTAAACCCATGAACCACCATAAAGTTGACTCTTGTAGTGTTGTTGGAAATAATTTGAGCTTGTGGGCATCAGTGTTGTAGTCAAAGCTACAACAGAGTATATCAAACTCAAATAAGAAAGTATCAGGATCTTCAATTGTGATGCCATAAAACTTTGGAAGGGAATTTGGAGGTATATTTTTGAGATTAGCATTGGTTGCAAGGCCTAGGATAGGAAATGGAAAAGTAGGTTGTGCCATTACTAGAGGTATTTGATTATGAGGTTGCTATTGAAAAGGGATAATGGGCAATGGATTGTTAACAAATAGTGGATTTGGAGCAGTACCATCAAGAATATTGGCCAAAATTTCAGCAAAAGGTTAAAGTTCACTTGTATCCAAAGGTTCTACCCTTGAGGATGATTTTGTAGGAAAAATAGGGCTTGCATCTGAAAAAGGCAACTTAGCTTCTTCTTCAATGTCTTCGTTCAAATTAACAAGTTGCCATGGAAGAAATCTTCCATATTCATCTTGTGGTCTTCCTCTGTGATGCATGCAATTGAATTGGTTACTTGTGGATCAAGCCCTCAATCTTATGGTTTCCAACTATCAT
>CM053788.1:175928730-175943730 GCA_028749045.1 Cupressus sempervirens | reverse complement strand
TTCTATGGAAACCAAATTATACTTAATTTTTTATATAAAAAAATAATTTTTTAATGTACATACAAACAATGCAAAACGTGTTTTAAGAAATACTTCTATAAATAATAAAGTTGATATAAGGTGGATCCAAAGTCAAAGATCTTAAGAATTAGGTGAGCTTCACTATAATGCCACTCGATAATTTCTTTCTTTGGGTTCCACATGGTCGGATAGAGAGACACATAACAACTAAATAAAGTGAATTTATCATATCAACAAGACAACAACCCTCTAAAGATTTGTACCTAAATTATACGTTGGCAAACACTCAACACCAATAATAACACAAATAATTTACTTTGATTAGAGAAAATCTTTCCAAATATTCTCAAACCCAAGAATGACACAAACAATTTACTTTCATTCGAGAAAAACTTTCCAAATATTCTCAAACCCAAGAATGATACAAATAATTTACTTTCATTAGAGAAAAGCCACAAATAATTTATAACATATTTTTATTATATTTTTGATCCATGAAAAAAAGTACAATACAATAAGTAAAATAATTAAATACTAAGTTTTGTGCTTAGATCCCTTGGTGGGGTGTTATGTGATTAAATACTTAGTTTTTATGTTTAGGGTTTTATTGTATAGTTATGGTTAGGAGGAGGTTAAAGACTTACATATATAGTTAGTTTTACTTTCTTTGTTATATGGTTTACAAACTAATCTATAATTAATCACTATTTATTTGAAATAAATATAAAATATTGAATGTAATTACATGTTTAAATAATGAATTTACATCTATCTAATCATTCAACATTATAATTTACATATTAAATACATTTCAAAACATCTAAAATAATAATTTTTAAATGAACATCTATGAAACTATTATTTAAATTAACAGATACAATAATCTAAAGATAATACTGTTAACAATGGAAATTTACAATTTTATGTATATTAAAACTGAAAAAAATAATAAATTGACAGTATATAAAACGTAAAACTAAAAATAATTAAATAAAATAGTACAAAAAAATAAAATACCTTGTATGTTGGAAAATAGCAGCAGGGGGGTTAGTAGACGTCAAAAATGGGCTCTTGTATTGCTTTGAAATTGGGCTCACATTTTGCAAATGATAAAAATGACACAAAAATGCCAAAAAGGGGGGGATTTGTAATTTTTTAAATCGGGTACCTGATATTTTTAGAATTGGGCACCCAATTTTGAACAAATTGGTACCCCCAATTCATTCAAAATCAGGTGCCTAATTCTAAAAAGGTTTGGGTACCTGGACCACATTTTAAAAATTGAGCACATAATTTTTGAAACATGGATTGGGTGCTCGAAGCAGGATTTTAGAATCAAGTACCCAATTCTGAGAGGTCTAATTCTACAGAATTGTGACCTAACTTTGTGCTCTTACCCACTTCTCTATAATACTTTTGTGAAACATTATTTTCCATCATCAATGTTCTTGTGTAGCCCATGATTGATCAATTTCTTCTTTTAACTATCCCATTTTGTGGTGGAGTCCTTGGTGCACTCATTTGTCTCTTGATTCCTTTTTCATTACAGAATATATAGAACTCATCTAATATGAATTCACTTCCTCTATTTGATCTCAAGCACTTCTGACTCTTACCTATTTCATTTTTAACTCTAGCTAAAAACCACTTAAACATTTCAAAGGCATCAAATTTTTCTTTTAGAGACATCATAGTTGTCATTCTAGAAAAATCATCAACAAATAGAATAAAGTACTTTACACCATAATAAATTTCCACTCTAATAGGTACACATAAATTAGTATGAACCAACTCCAAAATGTCATTAGAAGAATAGGTCTTCTTCTTGAAACTAGACTTTGTCATTTTCCCCATTTGACATATTTTTCACATCATTGTATTAGGCTTGCTCAATCTTGTTAATCTTCTTACTCTTTTCATTTTACTAATGTTTACCAAATTCTCAAATTTCACATGACATAGCCTCTTATGCCACAACCAAACATCTTCAAATTGTGCAAATTGACAAGTGTTATCAAATAGGTCTAGATAGAACATGTTACCCCTTGTTTTCTCTCAACTTTCAATTAGTTTTAGATTACGGTAAAAGAAAGTTTTGAAGGGACCCCAAAACCCTTTAACTGTTAGAATCTGAAAAGATTAATAACCCAGAAAACTAGTGCAAAGAGTAAATATCTAAACTATGAATGCAAATGATACAAAATCAAAATAGCATCATAGAGTTAGTCTCCAAGAGAGTAATGCAAATGCTAGAAGCAAAATAGCATTAAGAGGATGCAAAAATAAGAGATACAAATACAAGCCAGGTAGCATGCTTATATAGGCTAGGAAGAGGGAGGAGGTGGCAACACCAACCAATGAGGAGCAACCATCTATCAGACTAAAGATAGCAAAGTATCTTCCCAAGATAGCTAATGGATGCTCACATGTAGGAAGATGACACCTCACAACCATTCACCTAATAAGACATGCTTTATTAACCTAAGCGAGATTATTAAAAGTGTAGGAAAAACCTAGCAAAATAGGAAAAAATAAAAAACTACACTAACACCCCCCCATAAGCGAAGCTTAGGTGGATGTAGAAATGGGTCCCGGCAACGAGGCCATGTTAGGTACCCAAGTACAATGCAAGAAGATGGAACCTTTGAAAGCGGGGAAAGAGAGAAAACCACAAGGGAAAAACCCTCCCCCAAAAAGAGGTAAGAACCTAGTGAAGAACTGAAGAAGTCTCCCGCTAGGGAAATTGTCCCCTAAAACAGGAACAAGGAGTGATCATGAAGAAGCAGCATCACTGAAGCATGAAGAACCGCAAAACTCTGTCAAAATGCTGATCTGTAGAACCCCCATGGAAATAGAAGGCACGAACCATCAACCAAAGGAACCTCCATGGAAATAGAAGGCACGAACCATCAACCAAAGAAGCATAGAACAACAATATAACCTCCCCTTAAGGTAGGTGAGGTGACAGGCAGCTGGAAAGATGGGCCAAAAATCTCCTACAACACAGGAGCCAAACTCATCGAGAGTGAGGTACAAACACAAATAAAGGCATGTGTCGTCGACACTGCATGAGGAATTAGAGAAAGAGAGCCTATAAGTGGCAAACAACTATCCCCCCCATGGCACTTTATATAATAGTGCGAGTACAACGAATCACAATGATGAAAATGATCCCGAATCGCAAGAGTGGCACTTTATCTCAGTGCGTTGCATAAAGATGCTTACAATGAATATCAAAAATGATCAGAAAAAATATAAGGCTGAAACAACAGAAAGTAAATCCCAACACGAAGCAACTGAAGCAACAAAATTGATCCCCGGACCTGAAACAAACAGAATATCCACCAGAATGCTAAAATGCAAAAGACTGAATAGGATGTGTTTGGAATAGAATCTGGAACAACAACCAACATCACTGGAAAGAGCACAGAAAGAGCTTTCCAACGATATAAAGAAGTCCAAAATCGGAGATCGGAAGCTCAAGATACGCCTCCCGGAGTGCAAAATAGAACATCTAACTTTGATTGCCATAATAGGCAACCAAACTGCATCAAAAATAAAAAAAAACCTATACCAGCATCTCCGTATCAGAACCAGCTTTCTGGCACTTCTTTCGGATCGGAAAAATACCTCCATATGCAAAAGTTATGGCCAAAAAACCACAAGTAGGTTTTGATTTCAATGCATTACAAACCCTCATGAAGAGCATATGTTAAAAGTGAAACTTGGGCACAATAATCAAGGAAACGAATAGCACCACTGCGATCTACTCGAAAAATCATGCACTTTCAAAAAAAGAATCGCCTCGATATGAGGTCGTATGAGAAAGTTATGATCCTCTGAAGTTTCCAAAACAAGAACTGTGCACAGTCACGGCTGAGAATCTGCAATTTCTGAAGAATTCATGCATGAAAATCAAAAAATAACTCCAATAGTGGATAGAGCACAAAAAAATAGCCAAGTTCATAACAAGAATCATCAAAATCGGAGTCCGTATGAGCAAGAACGAGACATTTGAAAACTGCATTCAAATCTGCGGCTGCCAACGGAGAGGGTTATGGCTGTAGCTTTGCATGCTTGATTATGAAAAATATACAGCTTGCATGCAAAATCTAAAAGATACCCAGATGGTTTTTCGGGGCTGCGAACAAAACCTAGAAAGCGTTTTTCTTGCTGATGAACAGAAGATGTTGTTGTAGTGTAAATCAGACGCTTTTAACAGATAAAAACGGCTCCAAAAATCAAAAAATGACCCAAGCAACCAAAATTTGACATGCAAATGCTGGATCAGCTTCTCAAGTTCATCAATGGCATGTTGGAACCTGCAAAACTGATTGAAAACTCCAAATATGCAAGTTGGTTGTCAAATTTGAGATTGAAACCCTAGAGAAAAATTGTTTTTGTCAAAACTTTTCTGATTCTTAGGATCATCCAAAGATTCAAGAGAAGAGCATACTTCGTTTTTCAAAAAACTAGAATAAAGTTTATTTGCCCCCCCCCCCGAATCTCTCAAATAAGGAAACTAAAATCTACTCTTGCACATAGAAAAGCTCTGATACCATGTTAGAATCTGAAAAGATTAATAACCCAGAAAACTAGTGTAAAGAGTAAATATCTAAACTATGAATGCAAATGATACAAAATCAAAATAGCATCATAGAGTTAGTCTCCAAGAGAGTAATGCAAATGCTAGAAGCAAAATAGCATTAAGAGGATGCAAAAATAAGAGATACAAATACAAGCCAGGTAGCATGCTTATATAGGCTAGGAAGAGGGAGGAGGTGGCAACACCAACCAATGAGGAGCAACCATCTATCAGACTAAAGATAGCAAAGTATCTTCCCAAGATAGCTAATGGATGCTCACATGTAGGAAGATGACACCTCACAACCATTCACCTAATAAGACATGCTTTATTAACCTAAGTGAGATTATTAAAAGTGTAGGAAAAACCTAGCAAAATAGGAAAAAATAAAAAACTACACTAACATTAACAACTAGAGAAAAGATATAGCAATAAAACCACTAGGAAAGAAGTCCTGAAACCAACAACAAAATCAGGTTTTATAGGGACCTCAAACCACAAAAATAGTCCAAAAAAAGAGAACCCAAGTTTTACAGGGACCTGGAACCACTAAAATAGTTTAGACCAAAAACTAGTAAACAAGACCAAAAACCAGTACCAAGTACCACATCTAGAAAATAGGACCAGAACAAGACAAAACCCAAGGCAACTATTGTAGCTCTGTAATCATCTTAATAGCCTCTTTATCAATCACAGTAGTATCCTGGATAGAATTAGCAGCCGAAGAAGTAGCATCTTTCAGGGCTTTCTTCCTCCAGCTCTACCTTATTCTTTTTCTTGGACCCTCAGGAGATATAATTTCTTCATTAACTCTTTTACCAAGGCTTGCAGCAGTAGCACAGATACTAGATGTGACCTGTTCCATCCTTGTTCCACTTTCCTTGATAAGCATTCTGAGATTTTGCTCATATTTTTTGAGTTTAATAGGAATATCTCCCATTTTCTCTTCCAAATGGTTGATTTTGGCATGATCAGTAAGCTGGATGTGTTGCAGAGTTTCCACTTTCTTCTTTAGCCCCATCAATTCATTATAAATCCAAGAATCAACATAGAGAATGGAGTCAGCTTTGAGCTTGGCAGAATCGACTTCCAATCAGTTCACTAGTAGCATTATAGATCGTTTCCTTCTTGTTATGGAATTCAACTCAGCAACCCAAGAACTATTCAATTGTTCCACACTTAATAGATAATATTTGAAACCATTGACCAAATATGCATTGTCAAGTACAATATTATCATGTTAAAAATAATTTACCCTTTACCTTTCACATAACATGGTGCATCATTTCCAAACTTAACACTACTCCAATTATAATGTTCTATCTTTTCAAATACTCATATCACCAGTCATAGGTTGTAAGCAACCACTATCAATTATCCATCTATCATTCTTATTCACATGCACCATGAGATTAAAGCATTTTTCTCATCTTCATCAAATTCGTCTGTCATTTTAGCATAAACAATTTCTTCAACATTTTCATTAGAATCACTATCAAAACCATCTTCTTCAATAATATAACAAGATTTCTCATATTTTCCTATGTAGTCTTTGTTATCTCGGTTGTCCATACTGTCTCTCCCTCCACATTATTTGTTGTCTTTCCTTTCCTCCTTTTCATATATGTCATGACATCTTGTACCAATATGACCAACTTTTTTACATGTAAAATAGATAATAAGAAGTTTACCTTTGTATTTTCATTTTCCTCTTAGTAGCCTTCTTTCCAATAATTCTTCTAAATCATCAAGATTGTTGTCTAATTCATTTTCAATTCCCGCATGCTTACTCTTTGAAATTTTCCTCCTCTTTGATCCATCAAGGGTTAGTTGAGACTTGAAAGCACATTCAACACTAGAAGGTGTATATTTATCAAAATTTGATAATTCAAATGTAGTAAGTCTACCAATTAAACTATCCAAGGTCAGATCATTACCATTTGTACATCTCAGTTCTTGAACTGCAAATAATCTAATTGCATAGATAGGAAGTAAAGTCCTTAATATATTACTTATCATATTCTCACTAAATTAATTCTCCTCTAACTGTTCTAATAGCATTCACAAGCTCCTTGGTTCAGCCACAATACTGTGCAAAACCAAAGTTCTAATACCAATTGTTAGAATATTTAGAATAACTAAGAGAAGGTGGGGTAAATTAGTTATCTTGAGGTCCATATGTACCAATTCAACTTTTAACAACTTAAACAATCTCATAAAAAAACTCTGCCAATATAGAAACTCAACAACATCTTAACTTATCCATTGATCACTATCTCTATGTTTAGTATATGTTGACTTAAAAAAATAAAGAACGATAAATAACATCACAAAATAACATTCACACATGTATGACACAAGGATTTAATGTGAACACCCAATTTGGGAAAAAACACCAAGTAACATGCTACCACTTTTTCCCTCTTTTGAAGTGAGCTTGGTTAAGGGCCAACCATATTAAAGGTTACAAAACACATTATTAGGTGTGACCCTATTAAAGAATTTAATCATAGGGCTGTTAGGAGTGGCCTAGTTAGATGACTTTTGATCATTCCATTAGAATGTCACCTTGATTAAAGGATTTACAAATGACTATTAGGTCAACCTTGATTAAAGGATATTACTACCAAAATGGTTATAAAGTAATAGCTAGGTTTGATCTTTTAAGATACAATTCATTTTGTGAATTCATATCTCCATTTGACTCATTTGCTAGGTCATTGCCTGGACTTCATCATATTCTCCATCTTTGTCCTACTTGGAAATCCTTCGAGAAATCACTCTTCACCAAGATTCTCACTTTTCCTCTACTACTCTCTTTTTCATAAGTTCTTCATAAGTTTTTCAATAAACAACAATAAAACATCTCCTTTTCCTCCATAAATAGGTAGCTTTGGTCTTTTGTCTGTTAAACATCACTGTAGATCTTAGGGTTTAATTTGATTCATTGAATTTGTCCACTATGAAAAATCTAACATTCATTAAATGCTAACATTGTGAGTAAAATAAAAATTATATTAGCCAAAATATTTCTTAGTGTGTTGTTGATATTTTGATGTCTCCTCAGACTTAGCAATGTAAGGGCCACCCCCTTGTATTTTGTCCATTTTTAATAAAAAATAGTGATGAGTAAAATCAACCATGACAATCCATCAAGAGATGTAAAACAATACATAAAGAGAAATTGGGTATGAAATCACATTCTCACATGAAATACAAAAAGATATGATGAATTTATCAATAACCTTCAATCCACACCTAAAAACACTTCACACATTGACATTACACTTCTTAAGAGTCAATGTTAGTTGATTAGACAAAAATATTGTCAATTTTTGAGACAAGAGGGTAGGATGAGAACATAATATCATGTAGTCCATTCAGCATGACCAAAGAAAACATTAAATATATAGACTCAACATACATAAATAATGGAAAACTATGAGATATTGTGATCCAAAGTAGTTGTAAGATGGACGATATCCAAAATCTATTTTTTAATGTCTTCTATGTCTTAAAAAATGTTAATTTCAAAAGTCTTTGTATCATAATTTGGGTTCTAGGCTAGTATCATATGTCCCTACAAACCATTTTTTCAAGGAACTAACTTTAAATATATTTAATATCTTTCTAGAAATATAAAGAATTTTAATTTTTTGACCACCATACAAGGTTTTAGGTAAGGATTTCAAAATAAGTAGGATTACTAAATGTCACAATTTAGTATTTTCCCTTGGCTTGTACGTATAATGAATAAAATTTGTAAAGAGAAATTTTATGACTTGAGGTTATAAACCTAACTGTGGTTTCAAAAGTTAGGTTTCATACTTACCCATTTCTTATCAAGTGTGCAAACAAATGGGAAAGTATATAGATAATTTATCTGTATGGTCTAGTTTATTTGTACACAAATTATTAGGGGTCATATTTTGAGGTATTGAATTGACTTTATACTCCAATGATCAAACCATTAATATTAAAACTTATGGTTGAACATTAATAAAATTAGGAATTCAAATCCCTCAAGAGAACATTTAAAGGAATTGGGAGATGAGGTATCAAATCCATACATCAGCCAAGGTTGTAAGTTCAAAGACCAATCTCCTTGGAACAATAATTTAAATTGAAGAAAGGAATTTGTTGTGCATTTTAGGTATTAGTTGTTAATGAGAATCTATGCCTCATACCAAGGTGAGGTTTAATTTTTAGATAGATATCATGAGGATTTAAGCCTAACAATATTAGACAAATTGATGCCTTGAAAGGACCAATTGGAGATCAAAGTTCAACCATGAGTCTTATGGATTTCACAATGTTATTAAAGACTTAAAATGAAATCCCAATCAACAAGACTTGAGGAAAATTTATTTTTGGAAATTTTGAGTAGATTTGTAGGTTAAATAATATTATTAGACTCTTGCAAAAAAAGTTCCTATCAAGCCCATATAAAGATCCCCACATTAATTCTATTATTAAGATATTTTATTTAAATCAAGGAACAATTTTATCATGCTTGGTACCAATGCTAAGTCATGCAACTAATTTGATTATCTATTATCATTTATTTTAACTGAATTATCTCTTTGAGAGATGCTCAATAATAAAATTACAATTACATTTCTTATGACTCAAATGTGATTGAATATACAAATTTATCTTAAAAAACTATTCAAAATGCATATGGAAGATGAAGAATAAAATAGGCCAATGCCATACATATTGTATGGTCATTTAATTCCTAACAATGGTTTTCATGCCTCCCTACCATGTGAAGCTTAAAGGTTCAAAACATCATTCTAGGAGATAGTCACACAACCCAAATACATGTATCCCACACAGAAAAAAAGGCATAAAGACATAAAATTACATTATACAAAACTAATACATGATATTCATATAATATATATATAATCAACACCAACAAGAAAGGAATTTATCTCATCTTTTCAATACTACTCAAACTACACTAATATTAGATGCTAGAGCTTGCTAGTTAGGGAGTATCAACACATATGATCAAATGGATGACATCACACAAAACCTAGCACTCCTCTCATAAATATGATGATATACTTGATCATAGAACTCCAATGCTCCACAACCATGTAGATTTTCCCACAATCATCCTTATTGTTTATGTACACTTAAGATATGAGGAAAGGTATCCCATCATCTTTATTAATTTTTTTACCCATATTTCATTACTTTCCACTTGATTAAATGACTCCCTACTTTTGATCAATCATATAAGGTACAATGGTCTAGCAATACATTGGAAGTCATTTCCACAATCCTCTCTAGTGCATATATCCTAGTGCCATCACATTCTCCAAAAAACATGATAGAAAGCCAACACAATGCACAAAGTCCTCAAAAACTAATACAATCCATTATTTCTTATTTTTAAAATAGGTTTACAACATATGCCCTATATATTTATTTTGAAAAATTATGAAGTATACCTTGTTCATCACATTATAAAATCAATGTAGTCAATCATAATTTTTTATATTTCAATTTGGGTATGGTTTCCCCATTTTTTTGTAAATTTTATAAACATTTTATACAAATAATTATACATTTTGAAGCAATTGAAGAAAAAAGCAAGGATGAGAATTAATGTCATATCAATGCAAGTTGGTCTTTAAATTAAAAGATTACAACATAAACAAATAATGAAACTAAAATAGATTAAAACCTTATTAATAATTTTAAGTGATTATATATTTAAACATGACTAATGAATGCACATATAATTACACACACAAATTCTCTTCCTACTTTTTTTACCAACATCATTGATCTTGTACAATTCAATGTTTAAATGGATTCATAATTAGAAAAAAGGAGGGATTTTTTCCTTTCAATTTTTCAAACAAGCAACGATCAAATGAATACTCTTCCTCCCTTTAACCAAAACCCAATTTCACATTTTTTTAAAATTTCTTTTTTAATATTTAATTTGATTTTCTAATCCTATTTTCTTCAAACCCTTTATCTATAATTCAATTCAAATCATATTTGGAATTTGATATTAATATACAATTTAGAATAATAAACTATCATTTCAAATTGAAACTTATGAAAAACAAAAATTTGCATTAAACATTCAAACACTTAATTATTGGTCATTCACATAGGAAATAAGTATTTGAAATAAATTACCAACTATAGCACTAGAGTAAATCACTAAATACAATACTAGGAAGCCATACTCAAATTAGGTACCATGGTCGTGGTGAAATGGGTATGGTCAATGCAACATCTCCTTATAACCATCATCTAAGGAAAACTTAGACCTGTGAAGCTAGGTGAAAATAATACATGAGTACCCATAACTACACAACAAATTACAAGTGCACATATGCATATACAGAATAGTCAAAGAGCATATAATCTCCTTCAACAAGTTTTAACATAATAGATAAAATCATCACCAATGCTAAACATGCATAATCAATAGGAAGACAACAATATAGTCAATCATAAAATATAGATATCATCATTATATTGTAAAGCACGCCCAATACTAGTGCACATATATAAGATAATGGTGATACACATAATCTTGAACCAAATACACAAGTATGTAGCTATATGGATAAGTCCCAAGTAAAGTCATTGAAATAGAATTTTGATAGGCATTGAATATAATCAATCCTTATGATGACTCTCATTCAATACTTGTAATATAAAAGGGTGGGCTCTAAGAATCCTTTATGGGTTGGTCATGGAAGCTAAACATACTTCTTGTGAGATAAGCCTTCTAAAAAAAATGTCCCTTCTTAATAATGCCAACCATTATTTATAAAATTTAGAGAAAAACTCATTAAAATATTGATCACATTTACTCTTTGATTTTCCTACTCACTACTTAATATTTTCTTAGAGAAATAATTTTTTTTGGGGAATTCTCTAAATTTTTTAACTCCTTGATAAAAATATCTCGATAGTTTAACCACAATCATAGTTGGAATTTTTGCTGAGTGGTCGGTGAGTTTTGAAAACTCACTGACTTTTCTTTCTCAATAATTTTTTTGTGAAAAAACTCACAACTTATCTTAGACAAAACTTGTCAAGTAATTGATGATTTTTCCAGAAAACTCAATGGGTTTTTGAGAAAAATATCTTTTTTTTTTAAATTATTATTTTTTGTTAAAAACAAAAGGCACAAAGCTTATATATTAAATAAAATAGAGATAATTACAATATAAGAGGTGGAAAAGAAGTTATTAATGCATATGAAGAAAAAATAGAAGACCAAGGAAAAAATTGCTAGAAGTTAGAAGAAATACAACACTTAAGAAAAAAGAGTCAGTAGGGATACTAAGCGAGGAGGCATAACCACAAACTTCAGAATCACACCCAATGCAAGGTTCCTCTTCTAAGACTAGACCCTCTCACTTTTACACTAGTAGAGTTGCATAGAGGAAAATGTGATTGTAATGAATTATTTACTTCTTGTTCGATATAAACTATTTACTATTTTGCTTCCCACCATCAGCATTCTACATGACAGTGTGATTTTGTACCCACATGCATTTGTATATATCTAAACTTTGCTTGTTTCTTTTTTGTTCTCTGTAATTAACTCATGTTACATGCATCTTCTCATTGAATTTTGCAAAACAAAAATAATAATAATAATTAAATTTATGTTATTTTTCAGTTTCCTAAGTTTTTTTAAATACTAGCTAAATTTCTCCTAAATTGTTTCTTGGGGCTTGGCAAGCTTTTGTCGAGTGAGAGTTTCCAACAATGGCCTTGATAATTTGTTAGTTTCATTATGATCATAAAAAAATATTATTCCAATTCTTAAACATATATACTATAAATAATCACATTTTCTATAAATGATTAGTGATGTCTTTATCCCACCATCATATTCTGCATGTTTTCCAAATGTTTAAGGTCTTCATCACCCATCTTTAGTTATTTATAGTTGCAAGCATGGGCCCTCGTGATATTATCATATTTCACATTAGATTATGTATGTGACTTTAGAATATTGCATAATTAATTTCTATATGTATGAAATAATTTGTATTAAACATATGTTTTATAAAATACTCTAGACCAAAAGTATTACTAATTAGATATACAACTACATGATACTTTAATCTAATAGCTATATAGGTTTGTTGTCAAAGAATGTGAACCATAGATTATTTCACCTCATCAATATGACTAAGAAAGCTTCTCCATATTTTTTAATTTTCATAGGATACCATGAAATATGCACATACAAAAATATGCATGTGTGTATATACATACATACATATATGTATGCATATGCATATAGATATGCATAAACATATACATATATTCATGTACATACCCACATTATTTAGGGCAAGTTTAAGCTCACGGATAAGTTTTCTATTTTATAGGTTGTTAAATTTCGTACATACATTAGCTATCTATCCTTATTTAATATATTTTCACATTTTCCACCATAAATGCTTTCATTTTTATGCCACCTTCTTTCCACATAATATATTTTCCTAGACAATTCAATCTCTAGTTCAATTAGTAAAACTTATTGTTTTCTCTTGCATCCCTCTTGGTGTACATTGTGCTTGTGCTACCACAAATCTTCATATTATCCCCTATACTCTATCATGAGCTGATCATTCCTCTTTCTGCACACCATTTATAGAGTTACATGAAATTGGTTTAGTAAAAATACTTCTTTGTGCTTCTCCACTAGAAATGTCTTCAACAAAATAAAAATGGTTTTAAGTAAAGTTATATAAAGTTAGGGTTAAAAATATATAGAAGGGGAATTATATAAAATCTACATCTCTACGCCATGAACCAATTCAAATAGGGATCTCATTTTTGGTTGCATGTGCAACATATATGTGACCTTGTACCTCATTATTTAGGACTTGACTTGTGGCCATGCTAATCTATATTTTGTGTTCTTCTCTTGAAAGTAATTTCCACTATGTATTTGATAACAAACATTTTTTAGTGACAATTCACTAAATAAAGGAACAACAAGAACAACATCTCACATCAATGCAAGACTTACACAAAATAGAATAGCTAATTTGGGTTGCATTATTGATACATATCACTTATACACATACAATATCAAAAAAGCACCAAAGTTCATGTCGCAATCCCATCAGAAACAATTAAACCTCTCGACCTCTCTCAGACTATTCGATCCTCAAATCATTAAATCAAAAATAGTAATTGTTGTTTCTCATTCAATTTAGTTAAATCTTTTGTAAAAGAGTTATGTTGTCATTCGAAGATGACCTATTTTATTTCTATGGAAACCAAATTATACTTAACTTTTTATAAAACTTTTAAATTTTTTTATGTACATATAAACAATGTAAAACGCGTTTTAAAGAATACTTTTATAAATAATAAAATCAATATAAGATGGATCCGAAGTCAAAGATCTTATCAAGTAGGTGAGCTTTCCTGTAATCCCACTCGATAATTTCTCTTTCGGGTTCCACATGGTCGGATAAAAAGACACATAACAACCAAATAAATTGAATTTATCATATCAATAAGACAACAACCCTCTAAAGATTCGTACCCAAATTATACGTTGGCAAACACTCAACACCAATAATAACACAAATTATTTACTTTGATTAGAGAAAATCTTTCCAAATATTCTCAAACCCAAGAATGACACAAATGATTTACTTTCATTAGAGAAAAACTTTCCAAATATTCTTAAACCCAAGAATGACACACAAAATTTACTTTCATTAGAGAAAAGACACAAATAATTTAGTTTCACACAAATAATTTACTTTCATTAGAGAAGAACTTTCCAAGTATTATCAAACCTCTATGGCAGATATTAAGTCAATAAAATGTGGAGGACACCATTGAGAGCACATGGCCAGTGATATGACGTTCAATTGATCAATAGAAAAAGTGAGCATATCTTGTTACAGCTGAATAAAATCCAGCGTAGATTCCCCATTCAAATATATGATAATTTCAGTAATGATGAAGACAAGGATTGATTGCTATGCAAGTCCAATTGCAATTTTCCTTGAAAAGCATTTTGATTGAACAGTAGTAAATTATTTTATATTATTGATACCCATATAATGCTAGTGGCTAAAGAAAGCTACGTAAAGGAAATGAAAGGTCAACTTAGTCAAATTAACACTCTTATTCCAGGCAGGCATTCATTACTTTTTCTCACATAATATACTCATGGATTGATTGAGATTGTTTAAGATCGCCAAATTTTAGCCCATTTTCAGTGGTTAAGAAACAAGACTCTTCATGTCCACACAAATTATTTTTATGCTACGTACTCACTTTGTCTGATTTATCAGTTGTGTAGTATAGGATAGTAATGATAATATCTTTGAAATTCTGTTTGTATTGCATATTTTGTCTGAGTA